>JAQFYD010001324.1:0-12640 GCA_034694225.1 Bourletiella hortensis
TTAATACGAATGAGTCAGTCACTCGGTCAGTGTACACAGTACACGTTCGTTGGACTTGAGCTCATATGCAATAATTCCACTCATCATCATCATCATAATCATGCTGCATAATAATTGTACAATGTGACTCACATTTACGGTATCCTTTTCCCATATATTTATACAGGACAGAAAAATTAGAGGACTTTAGCTTCCCCCGTCATCATGATGATAAGAGACATGGCCAAAATTTATGACCAAGAATCACTGTACATCGACAGACATGTAAATAGACTTTGGGCCTCACGCACTGCAAGAGTGAATGCTCCAACCAGCCCGCCGCCGGCCTTGCTTAACTAATAATCAATCACCATAATAATAATAATAATGCCGGCCAGCTAGGTCCGTAGTTGACTATTAAGCCTGTGTATATTATAGAATTACTATTATTATGTCAAGTATCATCACGTTCCTAACACAAGTGCATATACATATGGAGGACGTGTATAGCAGATAAAGTGAGTGGACCGGTTAAATCATGACATTGTATATGATACTATTTCTGGAGCTATAGTAGAGTTCCGCCTGGAAGTTGAAAATAATAACACTGAGTGAGTGAGTGATTATGCATGCACTTGCATGTGCATTTACAGCTACTCTCATCTTTAGCATGTATGCATTAGAATTCAATGTAAATGGAAGGGGAGGAATGTAGTAGAAACTTGACAGACGGAGCACAGGGAATGATCACGTAATAAAGTTGTGTGAGTTTAGTACGCTGAAGAATATTCGGAGGAGAGGAAGAAGAAGAAGAAATGTGTGGCTGATATTAGGAAGTTAAAGTTGGAGATAACAAAAAATGATGTTATGGGAACTGGAATGGAGTCCCCCCTTCCTATGTAGTATAATGTATCTGTAGATTTTCCAAACCCCGTCGTCGTCGTGACCCCTGAGTGCATCCCCTTTCCCTTATTGTTGAGTAGCTATGCAAGTAATGTGTTGTTGGTTAGGCAAAAGAAATACAGGACAAGTATGTAATGAACATGCAGGAGATGCATCGGAGAGGCAAGTGGGAGAGGAGAAGCAAAAGCAAAGGGATATGTTGTTTCATCATAACCACGATCATGTTGTTCATGATGATGATGATGACGATGAATAGAAATCCTAGTTTCCAACAACTACTGAAACTACTACGTGGAGAATTGAATTTGACTCTCAGTTAGCGGCGGCCATTCCAGTCAGTAACTTGTCAACTTGCGGTTCTACGCTGGAGCATGTGGAAATCTTTTTACGTCGTCATTTATTAAACTAAACTTGTACACTTGTTCTTTCGTCTGCATCTTCTTCACGATCACGCACTCAGCAACAGGTACGTGCACTACAAGGGACATTTATATATTCTTCCACGTAAACTTTCCCAAAGCCTCATTACACTCATTTTTTTGCATCAACTTTTTCTTCCTCATTTACGCAGCAGCAACAACAGCAGGAGGAGGAATATAATGGAATATAACCAGTAACTCACCTTCATTTCTCTTTTTTGTTTTTATTATTACAGACGAGCGGCATCCATAGACAGACAGCAGACATTACAGAGAGAATAAAGGATTCATATTTTCGCGTTATTATTATTATTGGAGCAGTTCCAGCAAACTATAATTCAAATTATTTACAATGGAAAACAACTCACAGAAAGAGCAGCAACAACAGCAAGGAGGAAGAGGTGAGGAAGCGGAAGTGCATTCGGAATTTATAAGCCGCCTCTCCACCATTCCTCTCATCTCCATGACTCTTGTCTTCGCCAGGGATTTGATCAAATTGGCCACAGTAAGTATACACATTCAATAGTTTTTCCATCATGAATTTTATAAGTTTTCCTCTGTCCACAAATACTGACATTGTGTCTGCATATCCATTTTGCCCTCCGTCTCCTCCTTGCTCTTATCACTCATCTTTTGTCCCTGCTTGACATTGAACTTTTCATGAACCTTTCTCGCTCCCCTTCATTCATTCGGACACGAAGAGGATGTCCAGGAATGATGATGGTGAATGAGATCCTGCGTCCTGATTTACCAACTTGTCTCTTTCGCTCCATTTCTCATGAAAGCTAACTCATATATATGTGCTTTCTATGTCTGTCATGTGTCATTACATGACTATTCATGTACATACAGCCGTGAGAAAACTTGTGAGATTTTCTAAAGTGAAGACGACCAAGACAGTTGAATGTATTTAATTTATAATGTTCATGACTGTAATAAAAATTTCCTTCTCCTCCTTCTTTCAGGACAAACTGCCACTTTTGGGAAAGGCTTCTCACTTGGTTGAGACGGGATATGAGTATGCGAGGAAACTGGTAAACCCTTTGGTTGAGCAATTTCGTCCCATTGCAGCTGCACCCTTGGCCAGAGTTGACAACTTGGCAACCAAAGGATTGGACACTCTGGAAAGAACCGTCCCGGCCATCAAGAAACAGCCTCAAGAGGTCAGTAGTGGAGAGCAAAGCAATAATCCTCAAATTTGCCTTTTCTTCTTGTATTCATGCAAATGAGCTTCCAAAGAGATTAGTCAGGTTTATAGCTCAAGACTATAGCTGAATTACTATTATTAAGAAGAGTGCAGACCTTGGTCAGGGTCATTTATTTGTTTAATCCTCCTTCTGTCTTGTTCCTTATCTCTTGCTCTGGGTCATTGCTCCCAGGTATTCTAAATGGACGTGACTAAAATTATTCTTTTTTCATTGTGCTACATAATTACAGATCGTTTCTGACACAAAAGAGATAATTTCATCCAAAGTGACTCCCGCTGTTGAAAGACTGAATGAGGTGGGCGAGAATGTTCTGAGTAGCCGACCTGCTCAATTCACATTCGACTGCTACGAGAAGGTTCTGGCGGGTGGAAGCCATGTTGTCAACACTGTCTTGTCATCCGGCAAGGAGGAGGCCAATGGCTTTCCACATGAAAAGGCACCAGAGTCAGCTGTAGCCAAACCTGGCTGGCTCATCCGGGAATCTCTCTACTTGATGACCAACACTTTTCAGCGTCTTTTCGGAGTCGCCCAATCTCGTGCAGACTCCGTTGTCCATTCCGTCAGGAAGACATTGTAGACTGAATGAAGAAAGAAAGAACGTGGACGAGAGAGAGACAAAAGCACAAGAAGAAGAAGAAATCCTATATATTCGATCCAAAAATTATTATTATTATTCAGCCATCTCATCTACTTACAAGTCTATCCATATTTTCAACAGTGAGTTGGCACGCTATGATTATTATTTTGTGTGCAAAGACAATCCCAGTCTAAAAAAGTAGTCGTATCTCTTGTATTGTACTGCTTGTCATGTCCTTATACAATAACTATCCAACTGTTAGGCATTTACATGTGATGATGATGAATGAGCTTAATTGCTGTCATGTCATCTGCCTTCCTTCTTATAATAATTACGAAGAATGATAATGCCTTGGATGGAATCAATCGCTCACAGTAATGTAATAATGCTCGCGAATCTCTATTGTCACCTTTAATTTTTTCATGAGTATCATGACAGTCCAAGAAAAAGCACAAGAGCTGCCTCATTTAACTTTGTATACGTAGTTTAGTACTACTATATTCCTCCACACCTATCTTTCTCGTTAATCATCACATGTGCTCAAAATATATGAATGAAATGCCTTAATTATATTATCCTGCGTAAGAAAATGATAATTATTATTATAATATATAATGCTAACGAACGAGACAATAATATTCTGTAGTTATATACGAATGTAGTTATAATAATAATAATAATAGAACTTGAATTCTCAATTTGTTATGTAATAAAAAATTCATTTTCATATTACAAAATTTCCCCCGTCTCACAGAAAACTTTGGGGAAAATTTGGGGAACATAAAAAAATCCAGGATTTTCATCAAGCTGGAGTCTGGCGGAGAGATTGCCGAGAAAATCTGTGCAAGAAGATGAGGATGGAGAAACGAGTGGACTGCGTCTGTGCGTGAATCTGCGTGTGCATGAACATGTGTGCGTGTGTGTGTGTGGAGGGGCGACGGAGAAAGGATCCTCAGAGCTGTTCCATTACAAGTTGACTTTGAGACCCTTTGGAAAAAGCGGAGATGGAGGGGGTTGTTGTTGGTACATGAGACTGTGGCGTTCATGTGTGGAGAAGAGGGAACCGTTGAGTATTGATTCGGTGCTGATTGGCTGTCAGAGTTGTTCAAAGGAGCCGGAGAGCTCTGATTGGCTCTCTGTTGGCGCCTTCTCTCTCTCTCTCCCTCACAAGCGAAGCAGCTTCAGCTTCTCTCTCTCTCGTCCCTTTCCCTCCGCTTTGCTCCTGCTTGCTACTCGCATCTAACAGTTCAACTGGCGTCATCATCAATCGCGTCAAGTCTCCCGAATCTTGAAATTCCACACAAATAATGGTAAGTTTCATCATGTCACATATCACTTGACCCGCTAAATTAACTCGTTTTCTGTAAAACAAACGTCCAGCTATCAGCTGACCAAGTTTCAGCTTTGCAGCTGTAGTTTTAACCCATTTAAAATTAATTTGTTTCTTGGCATTACCAGGCTGGCGGAAAGGCAGGAAAGGACTCTGGGAAGGCAAAAGCCAAAGCTGTTTCGCGCTCAGCGCGGGCCGGTTTACAGGTGAATGTCTTGTAGAAATTTTCAAAATTTGGGCCTTATTTGTATGGACATGACGCTCGGTGTTTTTCCATTAGTTCCCGGTCGGACGTATTCATCGTCACTTGAAAAATCGGACAACAAGCCATGGACGAGTAGGAGCTACTGCTGCTGTTTACAGTGCCGCTATCCTCGAGTATCTCACGGCTGAGGTAATTTTCCTAGTTTTCATTAAACTATTGTCATAATCAGTTGATGCAGTTTTTTTGAAAACTGACCAGCACCGTGCGATGGCATTTTCCGGAAATTTGGGACAATTTATGTGTTCGTTGTACAAGATTTACCTGTATTCTGTTGACGGTTTAATTTAGTGGGAATATTTTGGCGCCAAAGTGGAAGATGGGAAAAGGGGGCTTGGAGTGTGAGATGGAAGAATAATATTTTGCTTACCTGTTATTATTATTGTAGGTCCTGGAATTGGCTGGAAATGCATCAAAGGATCTGAAGGTTAAGCGTATTACTCCGAGGCATCTACAGCTGGCCATTAGAGGAGATGAGGAATTAGATTCCCTCATCAAGGCCACCATTGCAGGCGGAGGTAAGGATTTTGCATTTCTTACTGTTAATTAGTAGTAAATTCCAGTAAACAATTCTCAGTTTCTGCAATATTTTTACGATGTCTTTGGTATTCGCCGATCAGTAATCATCATTATCAATAATGTCTGTTTCCAGGTGTCATCCCCCACATTCACAAATCGCTGATCGGGAAAAAGGGAACCCAGAAGCCCACATAATGACCTCTCTTGTTTCCAACGTTATATTGACTATTATATATTGATTATTATTATTATTATTACTGCTATCAGGAAATCTTTTAGGTTTGTTTCTGGAAAAAAAATATTGTTGTTATAACGATTATTATTATTATTATGATTATTATTATTTAAATTTTTCACTTCACTTTCCCTTCTACTCTTAGAGGCAGGCATGATGATTCTGTGATGACATTTTGTCATCAGTTTTATGTAATTAACAACCAGAAATTTACACACAAGTTTTGTATGTACGGTCGGATCTATGATTCAATAGTAAACTTACTCAGTCTTTTTAAATGCAGTCCGATTATTTTTTAACAACGTCAGATGAGCTGAAGTCTTCCCCTACTTTGACAAGAATTTTGGACCGTTATTTAGTTGCGTATGCAAGCACGATCATGTTCCATGGGGACCGTAGTAAATTTTCTTGTGACTGTACTCTAGGCTAGGAAACAATGCATTTGACACGAAATGACAACTATTCATAGGAAGCTTCGCCCACTTCTTGGCAATTGGATCACGATGCATACTGTCAACTTGAGGGGTTATAATTCTGAGCTGAAGCTTAAAAAGCAACGTTTAAAGGGCGTCATGACGCAGCGAATATACTGTTACCTGCAGAGCTGTGACCCAACGGTGGACCGGTACAGTAATTTCCGTCCGGACAATGAAATATCAAGTGTGAAAAGCAGAGCCCACCACGGCGACTTGGAAGCAGTTCAGCTTTTCAGGAATCCATACCAAAAGTGTTCAAAGGAAGCAATTAGCTATTCGCTGCGTCGAAAAGTAGTCATCTACTCATCCAAGACAATTGAGACCTTATATTGTGTTGTACTGTCGTGGTGCGTTTGGGGTGGATTGGCGATCGCTGGAAATGGTAGCAGTTCCGCTATAGTTGGACCAAACACTATGCTTTACTCTTACATAATATATTCTTCAGTTGCGAATGAATTAATTTACAAGTCTCAATTATAATTTTGATTGGTACAGATTGAGGACCCCGCAGTGTCCCAATATGACAAAGTATTTAGAGTACAAGTCCGGCATGCACTCGATGAATTCTGCGTTGCTTTAGAAATTGAGTCTAGTGAAAAGGATCAAGTCATAGTTGACGGTATATTTAGAATGGGCTAAAACGAAGGTCACGGAACTGATTGCGGTAGAGCTTGCTCATTCATCTGTATATGAAACAGCCGGTTAAAGCAGCTGGTGAGCAATTCACAGCCATAATGTCTCAGATTTGAGGAAGTAATCCTGCTGGAGGAAGCAACAATAGCTCTAGTCCGGTATCCAAAGATCCAGAAGGATGCATTCTGAGATTCCGAGGAATACATTCGCCCGGGAGCCTTTGTATTTTCCAATTGCCGGGTGATGAGCAAGCAGCATTACTTATTACTTCGTGAGCATGTCCTTGAAATGTTATAAAGAATGATTACCCAGCTGAAATTTTTGCTGGGACAACTTCTATTTTCTACGGTAACACCCAAATACAAAGACATTTTGTGAAAAAGCTGCTGGCTACTTTTGCTGGAGCAGCAACTACATATTTGGATGGATTCGAAGCCGAGGCTAAGATTGTGAAGGTACATTACCATGATCAATTTGTGAACACGTTGATAGGGAAATTTGGAAGCACTCTTAAGTATATAATGTAAGTACACTAATAATTGCTAATAGGAGTGTCGTTAGTGATCCCAGCTCGACGTGTGATCTAAGGGACCGAATTCGGGAGTGCCACGTGCTACTGGTGATCAGAGCCAGCATAGTGATCCATGGGACTGAATTCAGGGGTGTCATTGGTGATCCGAATATGAACTGAATGCTGTAGTATGAATTGCAAAATATAACTCTTTTATATACTTTATTTCTACGAATATTGTTTGCCCTACAAACAAAATTGCAGGTAGCTGAAACCAAAATCATAAGTAAATTCAGTCAGAAGAGTTCTGCTGGAGTAATTTTCAGGCGTCTAAGACGATGGCTAAGCATGTTACTGGGCCAAAAGGATGGACAAGGGTGATTGCAAAAATGCACTATGCCTTTAACAGTCACCCGTCACCCTTCAATCAGCTACCGTAATAGAGATGGATAATTGTATTCATTGCGACTGCAAAATCGTAATTTGTGAGTATGCAAACATTACATCAAGTTGGATCCCTTGGATCACCAACGACACTCCTGAATTTCGACATTTGGATCACCGTCCTAGCTGGGATCATCAGTGACACTCCTAAAAGTCCTACATTATTTTGGGATCGCCAAGTGCACGACCATCTAATTCCGTAACCATGGCCACTGCCTTATCTTAAGAATTTCTGTGCATTTAAAGTGACAACTCCTGCAAAACTCCACAGGAAAATTCTGAATGCAGCATTCTTGAGCTGCCGTGCGTTCAAAGCCCTGGCTCTGTGTTTGCCGTAATCACTCATCATTAAGTATAGTGGTATCTCAATTATTTCCTTATTTGACGGAAATAATAGTGGCGCAAAAAGGTGATTTTGTGTGGGTAAAAGAAATGTATGATGCCAAAATGACCCCGTTGACTCTTGACAGAATTGCTCGAGAAATCCAAAGCAGAATTTCGTCGTAACTTGAGTTCAAGCTCAGCTACTATGGTGTAAATGGCAGCAATATTGCTATTGTAATGCTCAAGTTGAATCTGCTTAAAATCCATGATAACCTAAAGGAAATCCATGTGGAAATGTGCAAATAAAACCAAAAACCCGTTGAGTAATATAATAATGGGGGTAGATCGGCTTGTGCAAAATGAAATTGCAAGAAGCGGCAGAAACTTTGCAAGCAGATGAGAACGCCTCATGTTAATTATGTGATGAAAAGTGAATCGACATTGATCTATCTGAGATCTCAATCCCATGGAAACAACTCATTAGTTCAGGATGGCTTTGAAGCAGCTAGCTAAAGAAGAAAGGTGAAAGACTGACTGAAGTAAATCTCCTTTGTTCAGCCTGCAAGCCATTTTTGCTTGAGCCTCTGCTTGCTTGCAGACAAAGACAAAAGAGGTCGCTCCAGATCCACATAACGTCCGACGGCTGCTTTCTATTTAGTCCTAAAAGTCGTCTCAGCTTTGTACTATACATACACTATACAGTAGGATCATGCGGTTGTCTCCCTAGTTTCATAGCTGGGAAGCTTGCGAAGGCGAAAACAGAAGAAAGAAGAGAGTATGGAATGAGAATTTCTAATTGAGATTCAGTAAATAGTAGTAGTAGTGTGTGTAGTAGATTTCCAGTCTTTTTCCTCCTGCTGACAAACACTGGGGATAAGCAAATGGTAGAAAGAAAGAAAGAGTAAAATTGAGTTATGCGTCCTCCCAGGGATCCTCTTTTGATTTGCACGAGCCACTGCATTCAGCGTTGAGCACACAGGGGAAAGGAGAACAAGTGGTGGGAAGCAAGAACATTCCTACTCACTCACTCACTCCCATAATAATAATCCGCCTTGCCTTTCTCTTGCTTAAAAATTAGATTTTCTCTCGTCAAAAACTGGACGGTTCGTTAGTCAGCAACTAAAACATAATGTTCCAAATCATCCTCATCATCTTCATCCATCTCTCTTTCTCAGCTCCTGCCAGCCGCGGATCCAGGAATCGGCTGAGGGGGTGCTTAAGCCCAATTTAGCTAACAAGCCGCTTGCAGGGTCCCTCTATAACTGCAAATTTTGTCTGCTTTGAGGCTTTTATCATGGTAAATTTGGCATTAAGGGGGTGCTGAAGCCACTAAAGCACCCCCTGGATCCGCTACTGGCTCCTGCAAAATTCAAACTCCTGACTTACATATTAATTTCTCTTCTTTTTCCCTCCCGTCCCATACGTTCTCAGTATTCCTGCGGAGCAGCAAGTCTGGATCATGTCCCTCTCATGGGACAATCTTCCACATCACTTGGCCTCAATCAGTTAGCCATCTTCTTCTTCTCCACAGATGATATGAACCTTCCTAAGATTCTCCTCCTTTCTATATCCCTGACCAAACAATTCTGTAGCGATCACAAAGATTCTGGCGGGCTGACCCTGCCAGAATAATCGTCGGGCTCGGTCACTCGGATCACATCAAGTATCTGTAAGTGTCCTTTAGGACATGTGGCGGAGCGTACGCTGGGCAAAAAAGTAACGGGGAGAAATAATTGAAAGGCCTTCCTTGCGGTGGTTCAAGTGCGGAAGAACAGGAGGAATTATAAGAATGATTAGGCCGCTGAAGCGGGAGAAATCTCCACCCCCTGCTGTGTCACATTATGCACTCGAATCCTTCCCATGTTCCACAACAAAATTCAGGCTAATTGCTCATCCAATTGTTGCATTGTGCAACTATTGTAGTGGAAAAGCGTCGTCGCTACAATTATTGTTGCAGAAAGGAGGAGAAGGTTGCCCATGGCCAGGGTCGCATCAATAGCCGCCACACACTTTCCAATATTCCACTAAACGTCCACGTGCCCTTTTACAATGCAACTTTTTCATTGGCAAAATGTGAATAGGCCGAGGCAGATGGTACAATGGAGGAGCAAGTGGGAGAAGTGCCTTTGCTTTTTATTTATCACACGGAAGAAAAAGCAGTTGAGCAGGGCCCTTGGATCTTGTCAAATGTTCTTCTCACTATAGCTACTGGCCGCATAAGGTGACAAAGAAGCTCGGAATGGTTCAGCGCGCAATGGAATAATAATAATAATTCTGGAGATGGAGCAAAAGTAACTGTTTATCTGTGGACTGCTGCTGCTGCTTCTGAAGGGAATCATTACACAGACTTGATGACGGTTCTTGTTCCAAGCGATGGAGGATGAGAGGAGGGAGCTGAAAAAGAAGAAATGGATGAGAATGATCCGACTTTTGCTTTATGGATCATCCTACAAACATTTCTTACTTCATTAAGTCAATTGTTGTTGCTGTTGTTGTTGTCGTTGGAGGAGCAGTAGAGAGGCGGACGGAGGAGAAGAAGGAGCGAGAGGGAAAAAAATGAAAGAAAAGGGTTTCTACTTTCCATGACTTTGCAAGCATTCTCTATTTCTTCTATTATTTCCCATCTTCTCCAATCATATTCAGCTCAACTGTTATTTTTTCCTCCCAACTGGACAATGAGGAGCCATTCAAGGAATAGTAGAAGGTGATCATCATCCACATGAGTGTGAGATGAGTGAATGCTAAAGCAGAGTTGAATAATGATTAATAAAACAAGATGAAGAAGAAGGAGAAGAAGGACTCTTCTTGTCTGTCCACTTTTATTCAGTCACTCGATCGTCTCGTTTTCCTTGTATCACTCGTCATCAGTGAGCAGTTGACTTTTTCAGTTGACGACCGACCGACCGACCGACCGACCGGGAATAAGGATATAAAATGCGAAGAGAACTCTTTCCTTTCTCACTCAGTGTCTCATAAAGTGACCATATAAAGTAAATGCATATATTGTATGGTGATGACGGGGCATGGATGAGGATGATTTGGCTGCTACGAGGACTATTAAGTGAAAGAGTAGAGCATTGTTAGCGGGGAGGCAGCTGAGGCAGAATCGGAATCTGATAGTTGGGAGGCTGCTGAAGTTTTCTCGAATGATGATGAGGATCCTGTTGGGCATAAGTTTAGTATAAATGAGAAGGGAAGAATCATGTGAGGATGATAAAATCATGAGGAATATTCATATGTGTTCTGCACGCGTGCCACATGTCACTGCGTGAAAGGATGAGCATTATGATGATGATGACGACGACAATGATCGTCATGAAAACTCACCATGATGATGATGATAATTTTTCTTCTGCTTCGCCATGTGTTTTTTCTGTCTCGCACGGGAGTTTTGAAACCAAACTTGAGTCACTCTTTTTGATAATCCTGTAATTTGCGCTATTCGTTCTAAATCCTGTAATTGAGCAGAAAATTTATGTCATTTGCGCCCCAGTAGTCCGTATCGTCATCATCAAGGGGAGGCTCAATCATGAGCCCTTTGTTAAATAGCTAAAGCTACACTACTGCTTGGACCACGAGGAATCTTTTCGTATCAACTAGTTTGCATATTATTATTATGAAATGTAAAGGAGGTGAGCAAGTGACTGAATGACTAACCTGTCCATCAGGATTAGAATCGATTTGAAAATTGGCCTGTAAAATTTGTAACTGTTCATCCGTGAACGTGGTTCGGACACGTTTTGTCTTTGATTTGCTGGAGGATGATGAGGACTCCCCGTCACCGCAACTGTCTGCAATCATATGGAACGGAAAGTGAAATGGTGGACGGATTCAACAGAAAGCCACACACTGCGGCTCACAACGTGGTCATCATGATGAGATAATTACCTTCATTTGAGGATTGTCCTCCATCGAAAAGCTCTTGAAAATGGATTTTGCATAGGACTTTATCATCAGCAAGAGCAAACTCTTCCCCTGTTGACAACTGCCTCTTGCAGGCATCACAAGCAAAACAGGCCAAATGATAAACTTGATCCCGAGCTCTTCTCACCCAATCCGTCGCACTTATTGTCCTCCCACATTTTGAACATTTTGTTCCAAACAATCTGCAGCAAAATTCAATAAATAAATCAACAGTTGCCACACAAAGTAATAATAACAATTCCTCCGCTAACAATATTTATTATTTATTTTCCCTCACTTTGCCCCAACTTTGAGATTTTGAGAATGAGGGAGACTTGAAAGGGACATATTGGCGGCGATGGCGGCAGTTATGCAAGTGATGATCATGTTGGACGGACCGAGGGAGCAAGTGAGACGGAAGAATAGGGAATCAAGAAGAGGAAAGAAAGGTGGTTAGAACAAGAGAAAATATTCGGCAATTGTTAATTCGCATTGGAAAGAAGAGAACTAAAGAAGCGGAAAAAAGTTTGGGAGCTTCTCTCTTTCTCTCTCTGTGTGCAGCAATTGGATTAAATAGGGTTGGGGTGAGTTGAATACGTGTTGATTATTCCCGGGTAATTCTATTTGCTTCTCTTTCTCCGCATGGACAATGTGCAGGCTGTGGGTCGGTCGGGAAGATGAAGAACAAACTCCTCTTCTTCTTCCCACCACCACCACCCGCTTCTTTCTCCGTATCCAACCTTTTTCTTCCCCTCCCCCATCATCATCATCATCATCTTTCCTCCACAATTGTTTACTCGTTGGAAATATCAAACACCCCTCCCTCCCTCCTTCTAAACTCTTTTGATGATGATGATGAATCAACTGAAAAATGGCCCGAGCAAGTAAGCAATGTATAAAGTGAGGCAGAGGAGAAA
>JAQFYD010001325.1:0-12635 GCA_034694225.1 Bourletiella hortensis
CTGCGAGGATGTAGCTATAGCTATAATAATGGCGTGAGTGAGACAAAAGAAGGTGTAAAAATTGCATGCTGTGGTCAAGGCACTATTGTGCCTTGGCTGTGGTCACAGTCTGCATAAAAGCCTTGCCATTTATTCTTTTACAACAATAAAACTTGTCCCGTCATGATGATCATGAGCCGGTGTCTGTAACAATTCTACACAAATTTCAGTATTTTTCCACTAATTTATGGCAAGTTTCATACCAACTTTACATAAAAAATTTGACGATAAGTGGCAAGGGACTGCGATAATGAGCTTGCCTTTTTCCTCAATTTGCTGGAAATGTTATATCTTGGATGATATCAAGGAAGAGATTTATGGAACAAGTTTTACTCAAGGTCATCATAGTAGAATATTATACAGAAATAGAAAATTAATGGATATGACCCATTCACCCAGAGAGACTGTAAGGTAGGGACAGGGACAATCAAAATTTTTGGCTGATCATTGCCTCCGGCGGAACGTGACTCACGTGTGGATTCGAGCTTCGGAACATTCCATACGTTGGTCCAGGAAGAATTTCTTGGAATCAGCGAGATCTATGCCTACCGTCATCATTCTAATCAAGTTTGACAGGCCTTGATGTTGCACACTTAATGACTAATTCTCGAATGTTCCGGTTATATAAGCAGACAAAGTAAGTGTCATAGTCATATGAAACAATGTGATGTGAATAGCATTATAGTCAGTAACGTTGTATGTTATTCTTGCCTTTCACGCCTGATGCAAGTTACATGGTGATCGAGAGATCCGTGAGGAAATTTGCATGTAAATTTGTTCATTTCCAACAAAAACTACCATAAAGTCATGTGAATTTATCTACCACAAATCAATCTGCCTTGATCAATTGGCATCCGTTGTTGTGTAACTGTATACAAGCTTTAATCATAGCCATTTGATTCCATTATAACTTCATGCACTTCCTCACTACGGTAGCTATAGAAACATATAGCGGTCTCCATGCCAAGAGAAACCTTTATTATTTACAAACTGACCAGAAATTACAGGAAGGAAGTACTATTTGACTACCACTCAGTCAGTACTGCAACTGAAACCATAGCTACATGCCGTTTCACGCAAACAGCAGCATACGCAAATAAAATTTGATAAAAATAACTGGAAAATTATCAGAATTATTTATCATCAAACCATCTTGTACAGCTAAGAAGACCTTAACCTAAATTTTAGAAAAATTAAATCCACAAGCCTCTCCATATTAATGACCATCAAATATGTGCTTTCTTCTTCTTCTTCTTCTTTGATCATCATAAATACAAAACTCAAGTTCCTTCATCATTTATGTTTACAGGGTGCCGCGGCCGTTTTCTCTTGGAATTTAAAGTGAAAATGGTGATGATGAACAAAGAGGATGAGCGTTACTTACTGCACATGTTTTTCAACCGTTTAAATCCTACATAGAAATTAATAATAAGGCGCAGGCTTAAACTTGAAATTATTCATTCTTTTCACAGATTTATTTGAATCCCCTTAAACACTTTGTGTACATTATTGCTTTTCATGCTCATGTTGATGCGGATGCCAAAAAACTTAACGGGGTCAGTCAGCATCATGATTTAAGAAGAAGTAGAGGAAAAAATGCATACAGAATTTAATTCTTCAGTCTTTATCGCCTACATGCGTGGTGAATCTTTTTTACAGGAAGCTCAAGCTGATGGTAGTGAATAGCAAAAAAAAATTTGCAAATCATCCTGAATAAAAACAGCTCTGTAGTGCTGCTGGCCGACCCGAAAACAGAAACAGAAATTCATGACAGAAGTTTATATTTACGAAAGCCTTAAACACTCCCATGTAAAACCGGTAAGCAACCGGTGTCTGTCAAGCTAAATCAGAGAAGGCTGAGAAGGATATGAATGTAGCAAAGAAATTGTGAAAAAAAAATAATGTTAAAAATGGCATTGTTCAATATCATATGTGAAGGTGGAGGGAAGAGTTGTACTACCTGTGCAATGCTGATTGCGATGAGGGATGTGTTGTTGGATTCTCATCATTTGTACAAATGACCACCACTACTGCTGCTCTGACTACCTAGTAACCTTCATGTGAAGGAATTGCCCACTAATTTAAATGCCATAAAAGTGAGTCACGGCTCATGCTCATAATAATAATTATATGACCACGAAAAAGAGCATCAAAACATATTTTTTTATCAAAATCCTCCGATATTTTCTATCCCCTCACATACACTTGAAATCCCATCGCTGATTGCAACTCTCCAGGAGTTTAGACCTTCGCATGTGAGCACTGTGTGCAATCGCAGGTGCTTGGTTCGTACAGTTTTTCGTACAGAAATAATGAATATTTCATGGAAGTGAGAGGTGGCTGTGGCTATGTGTGTTTCTAATGGTGAAGAAGACCCAAAACTTGACACATAAAATGTATGCATTTCCCCCATGGATTTGGACGATAGTGATGGCGATGATGGTGTCATAAAGTTTCCAACTTTCAATTTCAGTCAGTTAGTCAGTCAGTAAGCAAAAGCAAGGGGCTTGGCTTTGATACCTATCACTTTCTTATGTCCATTTGAGTGAGAGAAGGGGCGACTCCATGGCGACATGATCGTAACTTTACCTTCTTCTTCTTCTTCTGTATCTTAATATATTGTAGCTATACATGCAACAGCAAGAACAATGAAGATTCCAGTGAAAGACTCATCCTCCTTATCATCATTTCCATTCCAGTTGGCTCTTCTTCTTGCCAACTTAAAAAAGTTATGCATGCATTCATTCAACAAAGCAGGAGCAGCAAAAACACGTGTGACAGGTTTCATTTTCTTTTTTTTCAATTTTAAGAGCAAAAACTCATTACAATAAATAAGTGTTGGAGAACAAATGAGCACTTACGCTGCCATCACCACCATATCTCTGTATTGTTGTCATCTTGAAGCATGCAACACATGATAGGAAAAGCATCTTCTTACGTAAGGAATTATATTATAATAATGGATGATCGGAAGCGAATAATAAATGAAGATGGCAAGAAGAGGAAGAGCATAGCAACAGCAACAGCCTTTTTCCTCATAGCTCCTACTTTTTTTGTCATTTTCACCTAAAAATCTTGCACATAATCAATTTCCTAATATTATTGCCTCATCCAAGAACAATCATCGCTACCACCACCCCCCTGCACATCTTCTTTTTCCTTTTCCTGTCACTTCCGCATTATTATGGAAAAATCCTCAATAATTAATTATTATTTCTTTTGCAAAATTTTCCACGCTCATCTCCTCCACTCCTTATTCACGTGTATTCCACATGTCTGTATGGTCCACATATCTCCACAATCTCTCATCATTCTCATCCAAATCCATGAACGTCAGAGCCGCAGCAGAATGGAAAGGAATTTCTGTTGAAGAACAAGTTTAATTAGTCAATGTATTCAGAACCTAGATTATTGGGTCTATATGACAAGAATAGTTGATGATATCATAAGACAACAAGAACAATGCGAGCTTTATTTTTCATCCTCGATCAGCTATACAATGCAGTGCTGCAGTCACCAATAACATCAGCCGTCAGCAATATGGATCAATGGATGGGCGCATTATGGAAACCTAAAAACCTAATATGCACGTCCCGTTAGTTTGGATCATTTTAGAACTTTCACTTAAAATTCCCCTACAACAGTCTCCTATATAGTCGTCGTCAACCCAACCAACCAATACTCCTGCCTGCCTACTCTTGTCAATATTTAGCTCATCAAAATACATGCAAATGACATATTTCATTGGTCATATAGTCCACCATCCATCCGTCCATCCACCCATGCATCCATGCAAAGCGGCATAAATTTTCTAAAAACTGATTTGCTTACCCGTAAACCGGGATATGCACACACCAGCATATGCTCACATCCATAGCAGTACAGAGGCATGAGAAGACATTCAGAGTGCATAAGAAAAATACGTTGAAAGAGGGTAGATTAATTTTTTTGCATAGTTATGCCCACAGGTAGAATAGCAGCAGCAAGAGCAATCTGAATGTGTATAAGATGGGTTGGATGCACTGACGCATTCCACGCGTTACAAGCTCTTTTTTTCTCAAGGGGTAAAATGAGTAAATGCTAATGCTGTGTTACTCCTATTGCTAACGCTAACTGTATTATAAGAGAAGGGATAGCGTGTATAGTTATAGCTATATATGTATCTTAAGACAAGACACTTATTATTATTACAAGACCAAGAAGAAGAAGAAGAAGGACCCCCTTTGAGAAGACTTCTTTGCTATTTTCCCCTTCACTTTAAGGAGAGACTGAGATTATAGAGAGAGAGAGAGAATATATATTTCTATATATTCATTGGGGATGATTTCCAGCGGGAGGTCACCAGCAATAGCAATAGCAATAGGACTTGTAGTGTGAGGCTGTGAAAACTTAAAATATTTTCAATCCAAAGGGGACTTACATACGGTCCGAGGCAAAAGTACAAGACGAAAATGCAAATGTGTTTAATAGACAGTCAGGAGCAAGGAGAGTAGCTAGAATGATATTAACTGGCTCCTTCACTCATCAATAAGAACAAGCGACAAGTATATAGGATTGTTGCTGCTGCAGTTAAGGTGAGTGTAGTAGTCGTAGTATAGGAGAAGATAGAAGGGAGAGAGAAAGAAGGATACAGCAAGAAGAAGAAGAAGGAGTTGTTGAGAACAAAAGTGACCAAAAGAAAAACTCTTTTTGTATTATAGACCTACTTTCAGTTGGTCTCGTCGACCAGCCACAACTACAACCAGAAGACCAAGTAGTAGAAGAAGAGACCTAAAAGGCATTCAGTTTAGTTCTTTCTTTCTTGTTAACGAGGACGAAGAATAAGAGGAGGACGACGAAGACGCATACGAAAAGGGGATACAGTCTTCAACTATCTTCCTGCACATCATCATATCATATTGTGAGTGAGCTTGTAGTAGTGTTAATTATATTTCTAGGGTGAATGAGTGACAACAACAGCACATTTTGTGATCTAAAATAATAATTAATATTTTCCCACAATCTTCTTATTGACAGAAGCAGGATGAAGAAAATTTCGTTAATTCTCATCTCGTCCGTACTTCTTATACAAGGTAAGCCCCAACTAACTAAATCTGTTCGGTAAAGTGCTGGAAATTTCGTACAGCGGCAGGTGATTCTAATATGGGCGCACATCAATATGGCAGAGTGCCCCATGTCAGCAAAAGAATCTATCTTTCTATGCATTTAAATATGCCAGGGCAGAAAAAAACTATTTAAAATGCAACAAGGGAGAGACAAGTTTCATATTGTTCACTGAAAATGTGTGTGTGTGTATGTGTGTACACAAATTTTTTTCCAATCCATTCACTTATTACTAACTACTTGGCTGGACTTGAGTGCGTTTAATGTACATAAGTGGAGAGGCAGTCACTAGCTATTTTCCCATTTGATTTACACAGGAAAACATACACACACCCTTCCCAATATTCTTGAATGAATTCTATACTGAACAACTGGCTGGGGCCTGTCTCTTTCTTTCTTTTTCTTACCTGATCGACGCCGTTCGTTCGTCCTATTCATCGACCACTATCTATCTATCTGTTGTACACTAATTTATTATTCATTTATTGCATCAAGGTTGAATGCTGAGAGAATGTTCTTCTTGTCAAATTATACAATACATTCACCCAACAAGTTTTTTCAAATGTCCTTTTTTTACATAAAGTAATTTTAAATAAGAATTTAATGGTAATATAGTTCCGGGGTGAAAGTGAATAGTACAGGACTCTGTTGTATGCTCTATAATGTATTTATATGTACATGCGTGTTTGTAACTGACTGAGAGGAGGAAGAAGTCCTAAATCTATACAACATTGGCAATTTGCAAACACAGGCAGACACATTATGTGTTCCTTTCGGTAGGGCAATTTAACTGCCATTTTAAGCATTCTAAAAGTAATGGGAAGAGAGAGAGAGATTTTTCAGCAATTGATGCTGCTGCTGCTGTATGACGTTGGAAAAAGTCCAACGGGCGTGTACAACACTGATTGATCAACCTACGGCTGCGACTACTACTAAATGAGGATTATTTTCATGTAGCAATCGATTGATAATTGTTGCCGTTCTAAATAATATTAATTATGCATGATTGTCTTTCGTTCCAGGTTCATTAGGCCAAGAGTCTGAGGAATATGAGAAGGAATTGTGTAAGGAGAAGGAAGCCGGAGAATGGTTTCGTCTTGTAGGAGGGGAGGGTGATTCTTGCCGTGATGTGATTCAGTGCACTACGTCCGGTCTTCAGGCCATTCGGTAAGTCGACTTCTTGGTCAAATTTACATGATAATTGTATTTAAAAAGGGAAAGGCAGTTGATCTTTTTTTGCATAAAATTCACCCCTGAAACATAAACATTGTATGCACAAAAGGCCATGACTCTTGTCAGGAGCAGAAGTCGTAGCACCGGTATTGAAACTCATTAGCCATGCAATGAGGGGTGTTAAAAGCTCTATATTTAGCTCCTAATTTTTCCAAAGTTTATTTCATATTCATTTATTCGTCTATAACCTTAGAAATAGCGGCGTTAAACAATGATGGGTAGCAGCAGCAGCAGTAGAGGAGAAAGAGAGGGAGAATAATAATTTTAGCTGCATGTCTCATAACTTTCATTTTTCTCATAAGTACGGCGGCGGATGAATCTTCCAAAAAAAATTGCAAAGTTGTGGCAGTAGTAGATTTCCACATTATCATTATGAGCATAATTATTATTATTATTATTTATTTTAAAAAGTCAGCAGCACCAGCACTTTCCAAAGTGTCTTATGGCTGGCTATAAACGAACTCATTATGAATAAATGGGGAACAGCCATGTTAGCAGTTACTTTGTGTAGAGATATAGGAGGCTTTTCATTCCGTCTCGCTTGGCTTTACTTGCTACAGCATGGCTATGCCATTAATGAGCATACAGACACACAATAAAAATAATAGTAACGATAGAAACAAATTAGCTCAAGGTACTCCATCCATTTCGTCGTCGTCCCTCTTGAAATAATGCTAATAATAAGAATAATATCAATCCCCGTCATCTTTTTACATATACACATTTGGTCACTCATATGTATCCAAGTGACTCTTGGATGGTTGAGAAAAAATGAATGGGATTATCCAAATGACTGACGCTGGTGTAAAACTAGAGTGGCAGCAAGTATACGTTGGTGATGATGGTAGGTAAAGGGGAAATGTTATGGCATAATATTCTTGCGTTCATAATAGTAAAGCAATTGTAGCAAATAGGCATGGTTCAATGCGCCATTCATTATCATTGCATGCCGTTGTGGTGGCTAGAAACCAAGAAAAATCAGCCGAGCAGGAAAAAGCTTGTCATTTACACCATAATTTGTGCTCACATAGTAGATCCATTGAGATGCGAATGTATCGGGCGTAGTAATCTTTACGTATCGATAAGAATACCAGGTGACCTGGCACGTTAGTTAAAAGTGCGAGAAATTCTGGCTGCCATGCCAAGGCAGTAGATGCATTTTGATATGAACAAGCTGCGGTCAATGTAGACAAGGAAAGGATGTCATTTGCGGTAAATGTGGTCAAGTTATAGGGCATTGTAATGGCAAATGGATCCGATGAGTGACACATGAAGAAAGGAAAATTGCTCGATCAAATGTATTAAAACCGGTAGCAGATCGTCCTTGAGACGGTGTAGGCGATTATGCTCGATTCAATAGCGTTTCAGGAGCATTAAAACTGCTGTAGAAAGTCAAACTGGGCAATGTGAGATGAACAGCGAAAAGGGGATGAGTTGACCTATGCGTACAAACGCGTAGGAGTCTGACAATGTGTGTGTGGGTTAATAAGGAAACGACGAGAAAGTGGACTGGCCTTGATTGAATTTTTGGGTTTTTAAATATTAAAAGTCATGCCCTTGCTCTAGTGAACTAAAATTGTTATTATGAAATCCTAATGTCATTTACAGTTGCCCGGCCGGTCTTGCTTTTGACATTGAGAAGCAAACTTGTGACTGGAAGGACCAAGTGAAGAATTGTTTGAAGAAAAGCAAGGAGAAGAAAGTAAGTTATTTTTGGTGGTGTGTAAACCCACGGAGAGAGAGTTTATGATGCCATATGTTGATGGTTGAGTGAGTGAATGTGCTGTTGCTGTTCTGTTACTTAAACTCATGTCCCAATTTCCGTTTCCAGGTTAAGCCCTTGATTTTCACTGATGAGCCCCTCTGTGCCGATGGATCCTTGGCCTGTGGTGATGGTACTTGTATTGAGCGTACCCTTTTCTGTAACGGTGAAAAGGATTGTGCTGTAAGTAGTAACTTTTAGATTCTATATTGATACGACCCTTGAGCATTTTCTCAAGTGCTGTTTGCGGTGATTAACAGGATGGCTCAGATGAAACCTACTGTGATATCAACCATGATCCAAACAGAGCCCCACCTTGTGACAGATCTGTTTGTGTCCTTCCTGATTGTTTCTGTTCTGAAGACGGAACTGCTGTCCCAGGTATGATCATCATGCTAAATGCAATAAAAAATACACAAAAAAATTGCAACGGATGACGCTTAATGCGTTTACGGAAGCTTTAAATTGCGCACTAGCCACACGCGGATGTCTGACGCCATGTTTTTGTTGCTCATTCACAGGTGACTTGCCACCTGAATCAGTTCCTCAAATGATTACGATTACCTTTGACGATGCCGTGAACAACAATAACATTGAATTGTACAATGAGATTTTCAATGGGAAGAGAAAAAATCCAAATGGATGTCAAATCAAAGCCACCTTCTTCCTCTCCCATAAATATGCAAACTACTCTGCCGTTCAGGTACTTACTTACTACTGCTCTAGTTTTTAATTGCTATTATTATTATTATGAGAACGTCGTAGTCGTCAAGAATAAAAAAATAATGCAATCATTATTATAATTATTCTTGACAGGAACTTCATCGTCGAGGTCATGAGATTGCGAGTCACTCCATTACTCACAATGCTGATGAAAGATTCTGGTCCAATGCTACTGTGGATGACTGGGCAAAGGAAATGGCTGGAATGAGAATCATTGTTGAGAAATTTGCCAACATTTCCGATAACTCTGTCGTCGGTCTTCGTGCTCCTTACCTCAGGTAAGCAATGCAAATGCAAACATAAAAAGTCGTAATTATTCTTCCTGAGAACGGCATGAGAAAAGAGCTGTGTTTTTTATGTGGGAACCAGCGGGAGGAAATTGGACGGAAGTGGAGCTAATAATGTTTGACCTAAATTTGAAAATAAAATGAAATTATTATTATTTCTATTGCAGAGTTGGAGGCAACAACCAATTTGTCATGATGGAGGAACAAGCTTTCTTGTATGATTCGACTGTCACTGCCCCATTGACTAACCCACCTTTGTGGCCATACACAATGTACTTTCGCATGCCTCATAGGTGTCATGGAAACCTTCAGAGTTGTCCCACGAGGTCAGTCATTTCTTTTTTAATTCTGCATATGAATCACTCACAACACAACCACTTGAGTTGCTTTGCAATCTTCACATTTATGTATCTCATTTGGTAAAATCTTTGCTGCTGATGTTCTTGTGCTTGTTCCTCCTCCTTATTATCGTAATAATCATTCATTATAAACTCCCTTTGTCTTTTCATCCTACATCCTACTACAAGCCATTGTTAAGACTTTATTATTGACTAGGCCCTAATCTTGTTGTTTTTCCCCTCTCTCCCTCGTAGGAGTCATGCCGTTTGGGAAATGGTAATGAATGAGTTGGATAGGCGTGAGGATCCAACAATCGATGAAGATCTAGCCGGATGTGCTATGGTCGACTCTTGTAATAACATTCTGACTGGAGATCAATTCTACAACTTCCTCAACTACAACTTTGACAGGTACTACTTCCATCTTTCACACAATCTGTGACAACCTCCATTGAATTTGCTAAAACACACAATGCTAAGCATAGCATTACAATTACGACAATGCTTAGAGCATTGTTGTAATCATAGGGTCAAAATTCATGCTGGTCTTCATCATGATAGTGGTGTGTATGTAATAGCTAATGGGATTTCCATCCTTTCTAATGTGATTACTAATTACTCAAGGTCGTTCGTAAAAGCATGACGACCACTGCTGCTGTTGTTGTTGTGTCTGCGGCCGGCAGCTAGAGATTACACGGCGAAGGCTTGATTAAAAGACCTTTGTGCCTTCGTAACATGGCAAAAGCAAAAGCAATGATTATGACAAAGGATTCCATTGAGAGGAATAGAAAGGTCGTATAATTTAGACACTTTGCCATTCTATGATTGCAGACATTACCTCCAAAATCGTGCCCCAATGGGTCTCTACTTCCACGCCGCATGGTTGAAGAACAACCCAGAAATGCTGGAGGCCTTCCTCTTCTGGATTGATGAGGTTTCCGAGAAGCATGATGATGTCTACTTTGTCACGATGACCCAAGTTATCCAATGGATGCAGAATCCCAGAACCAAGGCTGAAGTTAAGAACTTTGAGCCATGGAAGGACAAGTGTACCGTTGCTGAAGGAAGGAGCTGCCTGGTAAATGTTTGTCCTCAAAACATTCAGCCAAACCCCAAGAACCTGCCCTCTTAACGCTAATTTTTCTATTTTTTTTTAAACTATTTCAGAACCCCCACAGTTGCTCTTTAACATCAAAGGAACTGCCCGGAGAAACTATCCGTCTTCACACTTGTATGAGATGTCCAAATAATTATCCTTGGCTCAACGACCCCACCGGGGATGGTTTCTTCTAAATAATGAAACAACCAGAAGAAGAACAACTTTAAAAACTGAAGAAGCCTTGGATAATGATAATATTTTTTAACCTAATATCTAAGCTTTTTTTATTATTGTTTTTTAAAAAAAGGCTGATACACACACACCTTCCTGCAACATGGATTTTTTTGCTTGATGATGATCATATCAAATCCTTAAGCTATGAGAATGATGATGATGAATCCTCCTCGTCCTAATGATCCCTCCCTCCTTTTTACCCCTACTATTTTTTTTGATGATGAGGATCGATCGTATGATTATAATAATGGTGGAGACGATGAAGAAACGAAGAAGAAAAATGCAATTTTTATATCATTTTCAAATAATTATTCGCATTTACTCTCAAGGTCTTTTATGATGATTACACTACTATTTACAAAAGGAGACGAAAAATGGAGGGATTATAAATACAATGTCAACGTATAGAAAATTTAGTTAGGGTTTTACAACAACAACAATAATTATTATTACCTACAAAAATAGAAATAGTTTTTAAAAATGATAACAAAAACGAACCCCTAATAAAAAAAATTAAAATACAATCGCTCTCCGTGTCATCCTCTTCTTTTGTTTTTCCCCTGAATTGCACAAGGCTTTTGCAAATGCATGCAAAAATGCACGATGATGCAGGTGAGCCAATTATTATCCATTGGTTGCATCATCATTTGCCACAAAGGCGTGTAGTATGCATCCATTCGTTAACCAAAAGGTACACAAAGCCTGACTGTGAATAGTGCAATAATTGTCGTACATCAGCATTTCATTCATTCATGTGTCTTCTGAAGACATGTTAGAGAAGCTGCTGCTGGCGGCTTAATTATGTGTAATGAATAGCCCTTCTTGTTGTCTTTCTCAAGAATGAGGGTGAAGGCACATATCATTGCAGCATCATCAGCATCATTGCCACCAGAATTGTATACAAGACACATAAAAGATAGTGCAAGATGCAGTTTTTCAAGCTGCTGATCATATAATGCAATCAATGCCGGCAGCTTTAACCTTCATTTGTCCTATGTGCAGGGATGTCATTTGTTCTAGGATTACTATTATTATTATTGTAACCCAGAGAATTGTGAGGTCTGATGAAGCGACAATGAGAACTTTTTTGCCAATTGTTGTGTCTAATTGTCTTGGCCTGTGGATTGTTGTTATAGGGAACAATAACTATTTTTATATCAGAAATGTGCAGCCAGACATGATTTTTGTGACTTACCTTGAATGATTTCTAAACGCCTCTTAATGGCACGGTCACTATCTCCTATAATCCTGTCTCATTAACAAATTCATAACGGCTCTAGTGAATACTAAATGGCTTGACCACACAAACACACACGTGTATAGAGATACAGTTACGATGAGAGAATACAGAGCAGGAGCTACAGAAGTCTGACGAGTTTTGATTCTTGGTCATCGTAATGGTAATAATAGTGCGTAATGGTGTTACCATTTAATTTAATGCTTCCAAGCCGCCCTAATTTCCAAATAGCATTGAATGTGAAGCCTCCTTTTTTTCTAATTAATTTTTGCCTCGATTCATTCTGTATTAACTACCCGCATCCCTCACATAGACACTTGGTCACGTTATGAATGAAATATTTAATAATAATGAATGGATTTATTTTTGTTCCGTTGTGAAATTGGAACGCAAGTCGAAGTCGAGTCTCGAGTCGAGTGTGTATTTGTTGCATCCTGTTAAAGGGAAAGGGAATAATCAAAGTTAATGTAATCAGTCCGTGTCTGTCATGTATATATATATACAGGGTGTTTCCGCGTTAGGTGTACAACTTGAAAGCTTAATAACTTCTGAACCCCTGGACCAATCCAAACGAGTAAGC
>JAQFYD010001326.1:0-12635 GCA_034694225.1 Bourletiella hortensis
CTTATATTTATCTAAGAAAATATATAAATGGTGATAAAATCATGTTTTAGTATTTTAATCATATTTTTATTTTTTCATTCATGTTTCAGATTTTAGTCATAATGACGTTTGGCAAATCTGTCTTTTTTTTGGTCGCCATCTGTCAATTTTCTCTGACTTTGTGTTTGAATCCTAATGATGGACTAAAGTAATAAATAAAAAAAATATCGTGATTAAGAGATTACAAAACTCATACATGACATAATCAAAAGAAATAATTTTAATAAGAATTTTATAAAAATATTATTTCGCGCTTTTGTTGATCTATTATTATGTATAAGAAAACATGTCTTGTTTATATATCTAATTACTAGAGTTAGGAATAAAATCGGGTCCCGCTTTTTTTCTGAAACACCCGAATAACGTACTACTATTAAATCATAGTACGGTTTTTTAAAGTTTCAGATTTTTAAATGCAAAATTTATTTATTTTTATTATGCTTTATGATCAAAAATATATATTTATTGAATTGAATAGATAGCATTTTAAAGATATCTATACATTTCAACAATATAAAAACAATATCATGATTAGTTTTACATACATCAATTTTCACGAGTAAATGTTTTGGTTAATTTTAATGAGTTTTTAAATTTTTAAAAAATAAGTTATTAAATTTAAATTGAGCTTTAAAATTTTCTGACAAGTTTAAATTAGGGTTCGGATTTAGTGCTATTTGGCAAATAATGGACAAATAATTTTTGTTTACTATTTGGCAAATAATTTAGAGAATAAGATTTGTTATAACAAATATATTTGCCAAATAGTACCCAAATAGTACGGGAAAAAATAAGAGTGTATAAAAATTAATGTTACATCTATACTTAAACATAACTGTTTAATTTAGTTAATATTATTTATAAAGAGGCAAAACCAAATGTTTATAATACCAAAGATTGCATTAAAAAGGCAGCGGAAATTTATAAAAAGTATGTTTATATCGAATAAATAATTTTATATTTGCTAAATCAACATATTAAAATAGGTGACTTGAGAACATAATACAATAAGCTGATTGTTTCTAAGTCTGTATATAATAGATAATCTCTTTACACAAACATTGCCTAATAATTTTTTTATTTTATCAACTTTAACCAAATACATTAAGTAATAAATGTAATATTTTGATCAAATATTAATTAACACACTGTATATTCAAACACAGAAATCATAAATCCAATTGGTTTAATAAGGAATAAAAAGATTTATAAAATAATGTTCAGCAGATGATTAGTAGAAATACAATATCATAGAAAATTAACTAAAATGAAAACTTATTCCGTTATTGACGATGAGGCAGTAAATTTTGTTGATATTAATATTTAGTTAAATTTATCACGAATAGTTATCATGATTATAGTGTATCTCTCTTATTTTTGTACAATAGTTTGACCAATATATTAATTAGAAAAAACATTAATTTGTCATCCCTTTAATTTTTTTCAATAAACTATTTTAACAATATTAATTAGATTCTCAAATAAATTATGTTTCAATATAAAAAATAATATGAAAAACTATATTAAAAATCTAATAATTATTGAAATTAGGTCAATAAGAACTCATTTTAAAAATTTATATAATCATCGGTTAAATGGCACTTATTTGACTAAAGGCATAAGAATTAATAGATATACGGGAAATTTGATGAAAATATTAATAAAATTGTGTTTTACCATTGAATTTTACTTGTTTTAAATAAACTTGTTCAAATAAATATTCCAACAAATACAAATAATTTGTAAACAAATATATTTGGTCCGAACCCTAGTTTAAATTGTAATAGAAAACATGAAAATAAAAAAATAAAAGCACTTTTAAACTAAATAAATCAAATAAAGTTACAAGTCATGAAAAATTAAAAAGGTCGATTTTTTATAAAAACACCGACTTTTTACATATAATTTTTACCCGTTTAAATCGGGTTAAATCATTGAAAATCTCAGATTATTTTCCTAACCCTAATAATTACCCTCAAGAAGTCGGTTTCGTTTTTTATGTGAGTCATCAGATTTGGATTATATTTACACTTATTATTTTAAATTCACTAAGCAATAAATATGGATTTACATTGTATTTATCCGATATATCAAGAAAAATAATATAAATTATAAAATAATAAAAAAAATAATATAAATTATAAAAAGATAAAAGAATTTATAAACATTTGAAATCAAGTTTTAAATCTTCAAATAGCTTATTAAAAATTGCTTTAATTTTATTAAATAATTTGTTTATTTTGATTTACAGAAAATTATTATTCAAAACTGCAATATAAAATAAAAAATTAAAAACAAGTTGATTTATGTTTATTTTATTATTAAGATTTATTAACTCACTTCATTTAGTAATAGATAGCAAAAATGATAATGTCGAACTTATATTGAAGAAATATTGTGACTCAGAGCTGAATAAGACACACCAATCAAAAGAAAAGTATATCAAATTATTAAAATGTGAAAAAGGACAGAGTACAGAATTTGAAATAGAGGTAAAAAATCTAAACAAAAACGACAGAGTATTTTTTACAAATTGTTATATGATAAAACAAAAATTGATTCCTACTCAATACAACTTATACAAATTAGGACTCACAAGATGTAGTATAAATAATAATATTGTGAGATGTTTTGATACTCAAAAAGAAATAATAAATTCCCTAGAATTCGAATTCAAAACAATTTTTTTGAGACCCTATATTAGTTACAAACTGATTTGTATGGATGGAGAAAAAAGATACATAAGTCAAGAACGTGTTTATGGAATAGGAAAGATAATTTTAGATTTCTACTGTTATACTGGTATAAAGAGTTTGGACTTACATTATAATGATCATATTCTAAAATTAACAGAATCAAAATTAAATGATATTATTATAAAAGATAATATTGAACATCCAAAGAAACTAATAGAATGTGCTTTCATTAATGAAAAAATGTCATGTTATGAAACTATGGATATCAAAGATATTTATGGTGCTACTGGTTTATAACAAATCTACTTTATTAAAAAACTTATTTTTTTAACTCTTTACTGTTTTATAATTATGGCTCAAACAAAAAGCTAGAAAAAAGACATATTTGTCAAACTTCATTATGACTAAAAACTGAAATACGCAATGAAAAATAAAAATGTGATATAAAGGTGGTATGTCTTGATAAGTGTGCATACGTCATTATGACGATGATTTAATAGAGGGGTAAATTAAATAATAGAACCCAAACCCAAACCCAAAAACATAAAAATTAATAAAAAGAATATAAAAAAGGCTTCAAATACTATTTATTGGTAATATAAAATATTATTTAAAATTCAATAAATATAATATATATTTATTATAATTTTGGTTGAAAAAATTTATAATCTTCATAATGAAGTATGCACACTTATCAAGACATACTAAGATATATTATAGTCTATAATTTTAAAACTTTTTGATAGATTTATACTTGTGGTTATAAATAAGTTACTTATATTTATGTTAAAAAAGATACAAATAATTGTAAAATTCAATTATAAAATTTTTAGTTTTTATTTAAAGGAAAATGTTTATATTTTAGTCATAATGGGTTTTTGACAAATCAGGCCTTTTTTTGGTCGCTATCTGTCAATTTTTTTTCTGTGCATTATTTAAGACATAAAATTTGATAGAGTGTTTCAATTTAATTTATTATTTTTTATCTACTTTTATTTATAAAAAATATTAAAATTACTAATAACTCATTATCATAGCAGACAAAAGTTCCACTTATTATTTTTGGAATCTCTTGAACCTAATAAACAGTTACTTATTTTTTCTGTATCTTTTAAGTTTAAATATATAAAACACAAAAAAATATTATATACTTAATAAAGAATTTTTATACAAGAAAATGATATAAAATACATAATGTACAATTTTCGGTTCATATTTTATAATTCTTAAAGACGATTTTTTATTAAATTGGTTAAATACTTTTTATCAAGTTAATAAAAAATATATTTTAACATATGTTGGTCCTCATAAAATACCCATTAAAGTTTTCTAGGTTCCATTTTATCAAACTTTAGGGGTCAAAAAATTAGTCTACCGTATTTCACTCGTTTTCTGGGCAGATGTAATGTACATTTATGAAAAAATGTACAGGTGTTAAAAATGAATGAAATAATATATTTATCATTTTTATTAACGTTTTGATATGAACATAAAATGATGTAATTATCACAAAAAGGTGAATTTTAAAAAGATACTCAAAATAAAATGAACAATAAAATTTATTAAAATTTACGCTTATTTTCATAAAAATAATTATTTAATTTTTTGTTTCATTTTGAGCATAAAAAGAGGTTTTTTGCATTTTGACGCGTTTTCTGCGCAGATGTAATGTACATTTTTTGCTCAGAAAACTAGTGAAATACGGTAGTTATCACTTAAATTATAATGATTTCATAAAGGATTTTAATGTGTATTATTTAATATTAATTATTTAAATTAATAAATTATATCTCTATTTTTTATTAACAGATTTTCATGATGTTTATTTGATATGTTTATAAAAAATATCTATATGCTTCAAAATATTTAATAAAAATAATTATAATAAAAAAAAATACTAGCATAATGATCAGTTTTTTAATTCGAATAATTTGTTTATTTTAATGTACATAAATTATTATTTAAAAAAATTTGAATATAAATAAAAAAATTAAAATATAATATTATTATGCATATTTTATTATTGAGACTTATTGAATCAATTCATTTAGTAGTGAATAGTAAAAATGAAAATATAGAACTTATTTTAATAAAGAACTGTGATTCAGAATTAAATAAGACACATAGATCAAATGAAAAGTATATAAACTTACTAGAATGCGAAAATGGACAAAGTACGGAATTTGATATATAGATAATAAATTTAAATAAGAAAGATAAGGTATTTTTCACTAATTGTTATACATTTAATCAAAAGCTGATTCCGACTAAATATAACTTGTATAAATTGGACCCTTTAAGATGTAATATAAATAATAATATAGTGAGATGGTTTGATCATCAAAAAGAGCTTATAAATACATTAGAATTCGAGTTCAAAACAGTTTATTATAAAGCGTATATAAATTATAAACTAATTTGTATGGATGGAGAAACAAAAAGAGTTAATAAGGAAGAAATTATTATTGAAAAAATTGTTTTTGTATTTTTATTGTTATATTGGTATTAAAAAGTTGCTATTGAATTATGTTGGTGATATTCTAAAGTTGACTGATTCTAAACTAAATGATATTATAGTAAAAGATGATTTTCATCATCCATTGAAGATTATTGAATGTAAATTTATTAATTCAAAAATGTTATGATACCATGGATATTGATAAGATCTACGATCCCTCTGGCTTATAATAAATTTATTATTTATAATATATTTAACTTAATTCACAACTATAATAAATCAAAACGATTAAATTTATATTCTTAATAAATTAGATAATTTAATTTTTTTGACCTTTTTATTAATTTTAGGGCTTTAGATTTTTGGAATACCTCATAGTTGTGTTTGGATCTTGTTTAAATTATTAAATTTTAAAACGTGGATTAAATTCATCTAATGTTTGCTAGATGATGTGGTGTAGTCAAAACTCTATAAGTTTGACTGCAAAAATTTAATAAATTATTTTCAATATAGACGCGCCTCACTTAAGGAGATACATTTTTCACTTATCATTTTGTCGATACTAAAATACTATATTTATTATATATATAAAATATGATTTTTAAATGATAATCATAATTTATTTAAAAGTAAGCAAATATGAAATTACCCTTCTAAAATTAAAAAAATATTATAATTTATTATGTAAAAATAAATTTTATCTCATACTTATTTTTGTCTGATTTCAAAAAAATTTATTATAAATTAGCCTACAATACATAATTTTTGTCAATATAATAATTAACCTCATTAATAAACTTTATTAATGTTAATTATTGCGACTCTCTCACTTTAAAAAGTTACAATATGTAAATTAACAAAACCATAATAATACTTATTTGTTAACAGTACAAATTAAATAAATGTTCACTTTTCCATAACACATGGTAATTTTATAATTAATAAAATTTAAATAAATTTTTTAAATAAATATTAACAAAAATATTAAAATACTTATAAACAATATCTTATAACTAAGGCTCAAACAAAAAGTCGGAAAATATTGTCAGATAGGGTCCAAAAAAGACATATCTGTTAAACTTCATTATGACTAAAATATGAAACATGTATGCAAAAATAAAAATATCATTAAAATACTAACATGATTTCATTACTATCTTCATCTTTTTCCCCCAAATAAAAATGGGGTCTCTGTTTATAGTCACAGCTGTAAATCTGTAAAAAATTATGAAACTTAAAATCTGTATTTTTTAAATAGGCCAAATAATATGATTAAGAATTAAAAAAAACGTAACAAAAGGTGAAGTTATTTTTCAAAAATATACAAGTTTCATTTATCACGATTTTGACACTTACTTATAACATTAATTTATATGGATAGATCTGTTTTTCAATAAAAATTTATTCGTATAAAGTTTTTTAAATTGTGTCCAATATAACTTAATACATCCCAGATATAGAGGGTGTTTTACTAATGGCTTTTGCTGATACTGAATAAAGGTAAACCCCATCCAATATAAAGGGTATATCTATATAGTAAGTCTAACTTATAGAGGTTTTATTGAATGTTAATTTTTTATAGCATTTGGGATATTTGGAAATAAAATGTTTGTTTTGGTATAATATTATGTATTCATTATAATTAAAAAAACTTGATATCAATTACTTTTTTCTATATCATACCACAATTATAGTATTTAAAAAAATACCTATTCGTTAAATTAAATTTATGGTAGTACAATAAATACTGCAAAACTCGGACAAAAAAATAATTTTTAAAATCCGAAACCACCTCCCAAATCTAGAAATTCTCGATTTGGGAGGTATATAATAATTTACTAGAATACTATACACAAAAAAATCAAAAACAATGATTTAGTGTTATCAAGGTATTTTCAAGAGATAATTTCAAGTTTCGCTAATTCATTTTACATCTGGAGCCATTCGAGGACGAATATCTCTCATTGATTTTTTTACAAAAATCCTCAATTTCTTTAAATTCTCGATTTTTATCATCTTTATCTTAATATATTATATTATTCTTTTTTAATTTTCATTTTTATAATTATATTTATCTTTTTAATTCAAAATTTTCTTAATTTCATTGTATATGTTTTAGAGGGAATAATTTTTATGTAATTAAATTGATTTGGATTATATTCGTTTGAAAATGTGTAGAGGGAAGTACATTATAATAATTGTGTAATTTTGTAAAAAACAAATAAATAAAAATAGTAATCAAATTATCAAAAAGTACAGAAAACATATAGACAATTAGTTTCAAGGCTTTTTTTAAAAAAATTAATTGCATCATTATGATTTATAATGATTTTAAAATTTGTTCTTTTCGGTGTTTCCGATTTATAGAGGTATTCCGAGTTTTGGAGGGTCCGAATTTGGGAGGACTTACTGTATGTCTTGATAAGTATGCATACGTCATTATGAAGATTATAAATTTTTTCAACCAAAATTATAATAAATAAATATATATTATATTTACTGAATTTTAAATAATATTTTATATTACCAATAAATAGGATTTAAAGCCTTTTTTATATTCTTTTTATTAATTTTTATATTTTTGGATTTGGGTTAGGGGTTGTTTGTATTGTGTGTTTGGGTTCTATTATTTAATTTACCCCTCTATTAAATCATCGTCATAATGACGTATGCACACTTATCAAGACATACTTACCCTTTTTAAACCACTATGTAAAAATTCAAATGAAAACCTAACAATTTAAATTTACAAAAATTTTGAATAAATGCCGATCCCTCGCACAGCAAAAAATTTTCCAACCACAACCACAATTTGAATGCAACTAGTATACACGCTTACATTATTAACAATTATACATGGTATAGAATTCAAAGGCAAAGATTTAGAACCATTTATAAAGCAAAGTCCCACAGTTATAGAAATGCACAAAAAATACAAAGAAGTAATACTTCAACTATCCAATCGATACAATACAATTTGTAACTGCCCCGAAAGTAGTAATGAAGATAATATTATGTTGATTGGAAGTGATAATGAATATGTACAGAATTATAGTGTGATTGAAACTAAGATTAAGGCTATTGCTTTAAGTAGTTTGAAACCTGGTTTTGGTTTTGATAAATGGTTTTCCGGGTTTGAATCCGCTAACTGTATTAATACTAAGAATAACATTACTAGTAGTAAATTAATTGATTTTGGTGGTAAAGTATTGGATTTATGTAATACTAAATTAATGGTTGATTTTACAGCTTATAATCCCCTTGATATATATGAAAATACAAAACAAAATCATAATAATAGTAATACAGAGGACGGGGATGGGAATTTGGGAGTTAAAAAATATAATTATCAGTTATTGTATCTTCTTATATTAAAAGAACAATTAACACAAATAACAAATACACAAGTAGTGAAAATTGATGATATAATAAACAAGTATTTTTGATTAAAAGTAAAGTTTATTTTTATCATCTTGTTGTTTTTATTATAAAATATTAAATTTATAATAAGTTATTTTACTAGCTTTATTAGGCTGGCTTGGACTGTATTTTTAAGGTAAAATAAATAGAATACTATAATATCTTCAAAGAAGCAGCTTTTTGACAAAAAAATAGCATTATTCAAACCGATATAGTAAAAAGAACTAATAAAACAGAATGAATTAATAACAAACATTCATATTTAAAAAAAGAGAGCAATATATTAAAAAACAATAAATTGAGAGAAAAGTAAAAATGTACCAATGTTTAACATTGTTTATATGGTTATATAAGCCGTTTATTTCTATTTGAGCACATGTACTTATTTATATATATCTCAATTCCTGCATATACTGAATTTCGATTATCAAAAAATTTTAAAATAAAATCGATGATTAAATCATTGAGTATATTTGTATATAATAAGGACCCACAACAACAAATTTGGTAAAGATCTCAGTTTTATTATTTAACTAATAAATATAAATATAAATTATAATTTTATAATAACTAGAATCAACTATATAATAATATATAGTTATTAATTCATAAAAGTATCAATTTAAATTCCTTGTTGATACTATATATAAATAAATATTGGTATTTTTTTGCTCGAGTTTTAGAAAATTTGTTTAGAAATTTTAATAAACTACAACAATAACATATATAAACCAAACACTTTTGTTTTAAATTCTTATTAAGCATAGAATAGAGGCTATTTCATATACAATTTAAATGATTATAGAATTTCCAAAATTTCAAATAAAATTCTATCTATTTATATCTCTAGTATAGCTTTTCTATTATAATTAACAATACATGAGTAAACTTATAAACTTGTAAGTATATTTTATATTATATTGTTTAGTATTCATATTTTAGAGAGACAATATTGTCAATTATACAAAATTAAAAATGTTTTCTATTTTGAAAACAAATTATAATAAAAATCAAATAAAGTGAACAAAGGATTTAAATTATAAGATTAAGAAACATAGAAAATTATTGAGACTCTCCTATTTTATTCATATTTTAAATAGATAATATTCAAATTGTATGATTTTGTTTTGTAGTTTTTAATAAATTATGTTATGTATAATCATTTAACAGTTTCTATACTACAAATAACTTTTATATCAACAGCTTAAAAAATGAGAAGTAAAAGCTCATTGCAAAATGATGACATGTTTATTACAATATAAGACAATAAATGCTATATAAATACAAAAAATTAAAATTATTTAAAAAGGAGGAAGCAACTTATTTATTTAAATGTAGATAATAACCAGTAATTGAAGTTGGATTCAATATTTTCTAATAATTTGAACTTTACTATTTGTTTTAATATTGAATTTCTTATTTGGTATTCAACTTCGTATTTATTCCAAAAAAATCTTAATAAAGCTTTAGAATATTCCATAGAATCAACTCCATCTTCATTAGAAGAAGCTTGTTTTGATATTGTAGAATTAGTTACCAAATCAAGTTCTTTAATTTGAATATTGACATCTTTACAAATATCAAATACATTACCCAACATTTCAATCTTTCTTTCTCTATTATTGCAGTCCAATTTTGGTTTATACATATCATACCAATGGTAGAATTCAGTACCATTTATAACTTGAAAATTAATTTCAGTAAACAAGTCAGCTTGATTTTCGTATTCAAGAAAGTATCCTTTATTATTAGAAGAACATATACAGCCTTGTTCATATACTTTTTTGATGCTTTTTAATTGTGAAGTATACAGATTCTTTATAGAGTTTATCGTATTGGATCTTGATAATATTGTATCCATTACATCCTGTTTAAAATGTAAAGTTATTTCATTGTTATCATTAGCATTTATACATAGTAAAAAATTTATTATTATAATGAAGAATTGTAATATCATTTATTTTTTTGATAAGAAATTTTTTCCTGAATTAATTTGACTACGCAATGAAAATCATGGATTATCTTATGTTTTATAATTCGTAATAAAAGTAAAAAAATTATATAATTTTGATATATCAGAAATTAAAATTATTGCCATGAATGGCGACATGGTGAGTCATAATTATGTAAATCTTGAAAAAGCTTGATTTTTAATATATGTTAAGATAAAGAAATATTAATAAGAAAAATAGGAATCATTTCAATATCAATAGTTTCTTAAAAATGCCAAATCAAGAACTTAATATTACGCAATATATTTTATAAAAAAAGTGGCGATAAGTTAAGAAAAGTGGCAAAACGCCACTTTAAAACGTAATCAAAATTTTTAAGTATAAATATTGCTTTAACTTTTAGGATAATACAGTAAAAATGGTATACGGATCTCCTTATCAACAACAAGCTTATTCTCCATATCAACAAGCTCAACAACAAGCATATCAACAACAAGCTCAACAACAAGCTTATCAACAACAAGCTTATCAACAACAACCTCAATCACCATATCAACAACAAGCTAGAGCATTCGGCCCAGCAGGAGGTGCTTATGGACCAGCAGGAGCAGCAGGAGCTTATGGACCAGCAGGAGGTGCTTATGGACCAGCAGGAGCAGCAGGTGCTTATGGAGCTTATGGACCAGCAGGAGGTGCTTATGGACCAGCAGGTGGAGCATCTAGATATGCAGGTGGACCAGCAGGCGCTTTCGGAGCTTATGGCCCAGCAGGAGCAGCAGGTGCATATGGACCAGCAGGAGGTGCTTTCGGACCAGCAGGAGCAGCAGGTGCATTTGGACCAGCAGGTGGAGCTTTCGGACCAGCTGGAGGTGCTTACGGTGCTTATTAAAAAACTATTTGCAATATTCAAATAAAATATTATTATCCCCCATTTTGATTTTTAATTTTAATATTTTTTCAAATATGGTATAATCATTTTAATTAAATGAATTTAATTGTTTTTATGAATATTATTAACTTAAAATAATAGGTGCATAACTATATTATTTTTTGATTTCTAATTATAAGAAATAAAGTAGTAAAAAATGATTATAAAGATCAATTAATATAAAACAAAACATATATTTTATAATAAAAAAGCAAACCAATTAAATATTTTATATATACAATTTATAAACCAACTTATTTTAAAGATATTTTTCAAAACAAATACAACTATTACAAAGTTTTAAATCTATACCAAATCAAGATAACAATCAAACCATAAACACATTTCAAACTCTATTACTATCGCCCAACAATTTTAACAACTCATTTCCATCCGCCTCCTCCTTTCCCTTCCCTTTCTCTATTATTGAAGAAGAAGAAGGAAATAGAAAACCAGGATTAGGCAGACTATTAGGTTTAGGGTTAGAAACCTGAAATTGAGGGTTAGCAAAACATATATCATCACCTCGTTCCTTATCATCATAGTGTTTATTATTGTTACTGTATTTGGTGTGAGAATGGCTGTAATTTCTTCTTTGTTTCGGTTTATAGTTGACATTATCGTTATTAGAATTAAAATTATTGGTTGTAGCTTGATTGTTATCTTTATTTTTAATACTGTGTGATATGCTATGTGATCTAATATTAAAAACAGGCTTACTTCTTTCTTCTATTCTTTGTTGAATTTGGAGCTTTATTATTCATTTATAAAATTTTATTCAATAATCAAATTTTAATTATAATTTGGTTAGGTGTTGAATAAAAAGGATAAAAATGATAGGATAGTTTATTTGTTTTTTAAGGTGAGTTAAGTATGGTAATTATGTATAAAGTATAGGAAATTTATTGATACTTTGATTTGGTTTGCTCTTATTTTGATCATTATATATTTAGAGTTCTAACATTTAATTTACAAGTAGTAAAGTTATATTTCTCAATACTTGAGGTGATAATTTTACAGAAAAAAACAAATAAAAGGACTCAAAATAAATAGGAATGGACAAACAATATCATATTAATTTTAATCAAAGTCACTTGTTTTTATTTATTATTTTATCATATAGTATTTAACAGGTTTTATGC
>JAQFYD010001327.1:0-12631 GCA_034694225.1 Bourletiella hortensis
ACCTTTGAATTTTATTTTGGGATATTTATTAAATTTCCGATAAAAAACTATCTTTTTAAAATGAAAACTGCCATATAAGTATAAATCTGAAAATGAAACATAAGTGATATGGTTGATAATCGAAAACGAGACATCAAGAGTATCAAAAAGCAACAATACAAAGACATAAAAGATTATATAATATAATTAGTGAAGGAGTGTAACTTTTATGATGTTATTTTAACAGATGCCATTTTAAAGCAAGAATCATTAACTTATGCTAAAAATAACATGTTTATGGACTTCAAAGCATTAAACGATTGGTTACAAAAACTAAAGAAAAGCTAGTTTCAAAAGAATAGATCGCGGAAAAAATTCTGTGAATTGTTCTGCTTTAAATTTCGCTAAGAATTTTGAAGATACAAAAACATCCTATGATAAAATGGGCATTTTTAATGCCGACAAAACCGGCTTATTATGGAGGCCTCTCCAAAAAAATTCTTAGCATTAAATAATTCTATTTATAATGGTAAAAAGGAATTTAAAAAAGATGTACTATAGTTATGTTAATAAGCATGCTAGGAGAGACGCGCGACTTGTTTGTAATCGGTAAGAGTAAAACTCCAGGCTTATTGAGAGGAAGAGTTCCCAAACACCTAAATGTAAAATAATTTGGTAACAAAACAGCTTGCATGACCAAGAAATATTTTTTGAAATATTAGAAAACCTTAATAAAGATCAAGTACAAGAAAATAAGTTTATATTATTAATTTTAGATAATGCAAGTTGTCATAAAATTAACAATATGTCTTATATAAAAATTTTATTCTTACCACCCAATACAACCTTCATATCCAACCCTTAGATAAATGCGTTATCGGTAATTTCAAGAGTAATTATAGAAAGATGTTTTTACAAAAATTATAAGCATGTTTGAATTGACAAAAAGTTATGACATAAAAAAATATATTTATATTATTCTTTTGAGATGGCATCTCGCTCTTAGAAAATTATTAAAATATCAACTTTAATTAATAGTTGGAACTCAATATTAAAAAAGCCCAAAGAAAATGATATTGAAGATACTTTTAGTAGAGATGTAATTAATGAAGCTAAAAACTTACATTTAATAAATAATGAACTAGAATAGATAGAATATTTGGAAATAGACAGAGAACGTTATCATCTTGAAAAATATAAACTAGAATTGATTAAAGAAGTATTATTGACTAAAAAAGATAAAAGTAGTAATAACAAAAATGAAAACTCTAAGTCTGTAAAATATTTGAAAATGAATTTTTAAAATTTAAAGATTTGATGGTAAATATTTTTATAGACATGACTCAGGACGTTTAATCATTAGAAATGAAACTCAAGGAAAACAGCTTTAAATTTGTTTAATTTAATTAAAAAATTTTATGCATTTACAGAAATTACTTAAAACCTCTCATATCTGGAAATTCTCGGGTAATGGCGAATTTATGAGGGGGAGAGTCATATATATGAAATCATCAGATAAAATATAGATGAATAATGTTTATGATTAATTAAATATATTAATAATAATTTGAATACTGTATAGGTAATCACAATAATTAAAACATTTTTATTTTTAAGCATTTTTATTTTTTATTGCTTTTTGTATTTCTTATAAAATTATGAAAAATAGACATGGTGATTTTATATGTCTGATTGTCCCCCTCATATATAGGTCATTACTAATTCTCGATATAGGAGGTGGTTTAAAATATTAAATAAATTTTTTCCGAGTTTGGGAGGATTTACTGTAATCTTTTAATTTTCGAAAAATGTTGAACTTTAGTTGTTTTTGTATATTTTACGCTTTTATGTTTGGTATAGTATTTTGACTTATATTTGATTATAATTATTTTATTATTTCTATTTTTTACACATATAAAAACTTATAGTTATTCTTAAAATTTTTTACCGTAAGGATTTTTTATATTTTATAGTAAATCTTTATTTTGGTAAACCCAGGTTTTAAATTTGAGATAGATTCTATGCTTGATAGGCAGAAAGTTTTGCTCAATTGCTGCAATGGTGATTAAATTTTTGTGAATAAATAAGTTTATTAATGTGATATGCTGATTGAATAAATGACTTATTGACTAGATTAATTATATACTTATTAAACTTTAATTTTATATTTGATTTAAATATCTTATAATTTATTATTGCAAATAGACTAATTGTTACCTTGAATAATATTTTGTCAATTTTTCAAAAAATCATAAGCTCTTCCGTTTAAATTAGCTATGTGAGTTTATTACTTGTAATTTATTTATTTACAAAATATATATTTGATACTACTCACTTACACATAAGTTACAGACAAGCCAGTTTTAAGATCCACAATTATTCTATTTAATAGTGCTTTCAACAAAATAAAAATTTAAAGATATTAGGCCTATTGCTCGATTATTAAGATATAGAAGTACTTTGTATTAATTAAAATATATATTTTAACATTAAGAAGGTTAAACATAATAAAAAATGCAAAAATTGTCTTCAACAGATTAGTTTCTTATCCTCATTAACGAATAACACATTAATTCTATTATTTAACGACTCTTAGAATTTTTTATTCTTATTGATCAATATTTTTGCAAACTAATTCTAATTCTTTTATTTTTCGTTTTTGTTAAAAAACTAATTTTTTCATATAATAATTTTTAAACTTAACTGCATTATTTTTCAATAATGTTTCAATCGTGGTTTTGGGCAGGCCAATCTATTATTTCAATGCTTTTCTTTCTAAAAATTTTTTGTAAATTTTGACCGATGAATCGGTGCATTATCGTGCTGCCATATGTAAACCCCCCTCCATATTCATTTGCACACCAAAGCAGAAATAAAGTATCTAGGTAATGTATATATTTTTTGAATCATTTTTACCTTCTATGAATTATACCTTTATATTTCTATTTATAGTAATTGCGCCTAAAACCATAACGCTTCCTCCTCTTTTTGAGCTTTTTATTATTATTTTGGACTTGAAGTTAAAATAGCCTCTCATGTTAACAGGGCCATCAAAAGAGAATCACTTTTTGTCCGTGAATACAATTGTTGATTAATGAATTTTTTTATAACATTCCTAGCGAATTTCTCTCTTTATATTATATTATTTTTACATAAATAATACCAATATTATAAATATTTGTACATATCCCAATCTATTTAAATATTTTCTCATTTTTTCTGCTTACTTTTTAACTCAACTCCTTGATAATCTTATTAATAAATACAATTTTCTCTTTTTTATATTTGAGTTTAACATATTCATTGATTCTTGTAATTTGTTTATAGTTAAACGCTTTGGGTCTACTCACTTTGTTTTAGACCGTTTTGTTTTATTTGTACCATACTTCTGACTGTATTGTGAGATATATTCATAATTCTTGATATCATTCTATAGTTTTTATGTATATTATAGAGCTTTCTTTATTTCACTATTATATTGGTATAATACATATTTTTTAACTTATATATTTTCTTTAAAATATATTAGTTATTATTTATATAACATGTAATAATTTGTAAGTGGCAATTAATTAATTGATGCCCAAATATATATAAATATTTATTTATAGTAAATTAAGTAGACCTTATAAATAAAATAATAAATAAAAATTATAAGAAAAGCTAGCTTATTTAAAAAAGATTATATTATTTAATATTAATCATTTTATGAAGTAAACATTATTGGTCATTAATTTTTATGTGAGAGCGTATAACAACACAAAATGAATTTTTGAGAGAAACAGGCAACTTGCATGATTAATTAAGTAAAATTGATGAAAATGACTCTAATAGTTATAGTGATAAGAATATATATTATTTTAGCTAACATGATTACCTAAAATTTTATTTAACTAGTATTTTTGTATATAATACTTTAAAATAACACATCAATTTATGATTATTTGTAATTTATGCATTATTCTTGATTATGAGTACTTTTATCAATTATATCCCCATTGTCTTACTTAAGGTGTAAATTATTTTTTATAAAAAGGTTAGATTTGTAGAATATAAAATCATCTTTATTTAAACAAAATCTTAGTATTTTTGTAAAAAAATTAATAAAGTTATTTTAATTGATCTCAAATGGTAGGGTTCATTACCTTTTTGAGATTATAATAATCAAAGTTAGAATCAAAAAGAATATATTTAAATAATCATTTAGAAATTCACGAAAATATTTTTAAGCATTTTGTCCGAAAATATAATTTTTTCAAAAACTTCTTGACATTTGTTTATCAACAATTTAATGTCAGAAATGTTTTGAATTCAAAATAATTGTATAATTCTAATTGCATAAAAATAAGTGACAATATATTATTAAATAATGCCAAAGGATATATATGTTTAAGATCTTTTTTAAAAGACGCATTTCCATAAAAACAAATCTCTAAGATCATATTTTCAATATTTTCAATTCTTCTATTCAAATCATTATCATCCCCAAAATCAATATCAATTAAAAATGATTGCATATTATACGTGTATTCAATAAGTTTATCTAATTTTAAATATTAGGTTTAGCTTTTATTATAGATGTTAAATTTAGAATTCATTAATTCATTGTATAAATCATGCTTTTAAGTTTTTATATTCTCTAAAAATGGATCAACAAATCAAAAATGTTTGAATTGATATACTTGTACAAATTTAAAAGCGATTGATTTGAATAGTTAAATGAAGCCATTAAAAGGTTAAATATATATAAATTTGATTTTTGTCTTCATTTTTAATAAGTTAAACTGCAATGAACATACTTAAACCGATAATTTTAGAAATTGAATAGCTCTATATATTCATTAGATGACTCTTCCAAATTAAACTTTAGCTTAAGTGCTAAAGATTTATCTTTTAATGTCACATTATTTTCATATAAATCCATCGTCAAAATTTATGCAAATGATATTAAATCAATAATTTTAGCGCCAATTTATATATATATTTTATAATTTTCATCGCAGTGTAATAATGGAACAATATAAAAATCTATAAATGGATCAAAATCTATAAAGTTTGTGATATTTGAAGTTAAATGGTTGTAGAAATTCCAGAATTTAATAAAAACTATAGTTTTATTAAGGATAATTACTATGTTAAACATATCCATATTAATAATTAATAAGTCATCTTTATTGAATAATTTATTTTCAAATAAGACGCTTTGTTTTTTGTTATCCACTATTGCTTTAATATTCAAATACTTACACTTAGCTTAAATATTATTACCATTTTTTCACTTTTATCAATAAAATGATGTTTTTATTATTCATATTATAAGTTATAGTATTGTCAAATTGGTTATTATCATTAGGTGGATAATATATATCAATAAATTCATTATTTTTTGGAATCAACAAGAATGCAAAACTTTTAATGTTTTTGTCTAATATTAATAAATCGTGGAAAATTTTTTTATTCAACTCTAAAACATCCATATATATTCTGTAATTTTCATTTATTCCATTATAATTTATTGATACATTAAATATAAACCCATTATAATCGAGTGTAAAGACTTTTTCTCTTATAAAACTTTTGGATAATAATTCGAAAGAATATTCGTTATAACAACTATTAATTTTTACTATATAAACATTAGTAGAGTTCAATAATTTATGTCTATATTCATTAAAGACAAGTAAAGTTTTATCATTATCTAATTCAACCAAATCCATTAAAACTATATTAATTGTGTAATTCATTCAATTTATAGATATTTTAAAATACTAAAAAGATTTTCGTGTCATGAGTTAAAAGATTCAAATTTTGTGAATATTTATTTATTAGGTGTTTTGATGCTTTGTTAAACATTATAGTTTTTTATCAATTCTAACTAATTCCTAAAATTATTTTTTCATCCAAATTAGATTGGTCCTAGAATGACAATATCAATTTTAATAAAAAAATCTTTATGTTTCTACTATAATAAATTTCAACGTTTTATGTGGATTAGTATATAATAAATAAATTGCGTTATGCAGATTATTGTACTCTTTTATTATCTTTACTGTACTAAAAATGATAATCAAAATTTGATTTTAAAAAAAATTAATGATAGTATTTATCGATTAAAATATTTTTGACTTAAATGTTGTTTATTTTGTAAACATTTTTATTAATTTAAAAAAAATTAAGAAAAATAACCGTTTTTATCAAAATTTGTTCAAATAATTATATATATTATGTACGCAAAACATATTTGTTAAAGAAAAAATATCTATTTAATGATATTAAGTTAATAAAAATTTAATTTTAATTTTTCAAGATAGTTTTACAGTATAATAAATATGTCAATAAGTGAGATTGTAATGGGTTTCGATTAAAATTTGCACTTATTTATTATATATAATTTTAATTAACATTATAAAATGAATAATAAAAGTATAATCATAATAAGTATTTTAGGAAAAAATACAGTTAATAAATATTAATTGTTTATATTAAAAAATTTTTATTTTGAAAAGGAAATATATAATAAATCACTATTGATAAAAAATACTGAACTAGATTGTACGCTGAGTCAAAAACTAAGGCTTTTTGTATATATTACAAACAAGAATATAGTTAATGTATATATGGTGAAAAATCGAAATTTCAGAGTTTTAAGATTGGATTAGAATTATCTCTATCTCTAATTAAAAATATTTCAATAAAAATCAAGATTATAATTCCGCAGAAGTTTAAGTGTTTTCTACGCTGATATTGTAGATGCTATGTGCGCAGAAAATCTATGAATTTTTATGTAAATTTAAAAAATATGAGATATACAAAAATTAAAATCGTGGTAATTAACAAAAAACAATATATTGGTATATTTTAACAAAATTTACTATAACAAGGTTTTTTTAAAACAACTTTTACAATTTTAAGTTACATATTGATAATGATATTATTAATTATTAAATATCAAAGTATATAATATTAATAAATTCCAAATGTTAAAATATAGGGCGTTGAAAAATTAAGTTAACACTTTTTTCTAAAAAAATTTAAACAAATATATATAAAAATTTTAGTAATAAACATCAACTTAAACTTTAATATATAATTAAGCAAACTTAAAAGTATCATTCTTTTGCTTCTATCATTTTTCCTATTCTTAAAGTAAAAGATTCGATCCATTTTCTAAATTTTAAATTGGATATAAATTTCAAGCTTGCTCAAAAAGAGCTTGTACCTCTTCAGCTTTTGGAGCAAAAGATTCAAAATAAATTGAACTTTTTACTATTCGCCATATATTCTCTATTAGATTTAAAAGCAGAGAATTTTTAAGCCACTTCTGATTTCTAATTAGGTTTATACTATTGATTTTTATTTATTCAAAATTTTTTAATTGGATGTAGGGTGTAGCCAATCTTCAACCAAATTTGGCAATGTTTTTTTGCAAAACAGACCTATTGTTAAAATGGTTAATACAGTTATATAAAATGTTATATCTATAATATTTTTCATCAGTATTTTGGCCTTTAATAATAAACACTAATTTTGTTTTCTCTTTATATTATATACCACCAGCAACCATTAATTTAAAATTAAATATAGTACCCATGATAGGAGGTACGTCTTCAATATTTTCGATTCGAGATCAATAATTCGAACTCTAACTATTTGTGCCTACTTCAATGAAGGCTTCATCTGTATAAAAAGCATGAACTTGGTTTTGTTTTTCTTTACAATCATCCCTTAAACAACCATTTTTTTACAAAAAACACCAAACTTAAAGCCAAAATCTATAATTTTTTTACTTGATATATGCTTTTTTGTTGATTTTTATGTCCTTTTTAACTTTATTTTTTTCAAGTAATTGTGTATTGTTACAAATGACATTTTTTTATTTTTTAATTTCTTTCTTTTTTCTATAATTATTTTATTAGCAGGCTTTCTCAAATAATTTTCAAAATTTTCATACAAATGTATCTTGATTTTTTTTCTCATCGAAAGAACTAAGTTTATTCTTCCTTTCAGCACCACTCTTTTCGCAACGAACGATCTATTTTTCCATAAATATTCCATCTTTCTTGATAGTCCGACTATTTTCGAAATTTGTGTCACATTGAATCCTTCATTACATAGTGTTTGGGCTTGAATTTTTTTCTATAAGTTTGCTATAATTCATTCTGTTAAATTAAATTAAAAAATTTATTTTTAATATTTAATATACATCGGAGAAATACAATTTGAAACTTTGAAATTTAAAAGTTTGGTGTGTTACCCTAAAATATTAATACGCTATAGATATAAGCAAGTTTTTTATAATTTAATTATTTTTTAACAAAGATGCATTAATATTTTAAGAATACTATTATAAATTATTAATTTTGATTTATTATATTTTTGCCAAAAATAGATAAAATTTCTTAAAAGCTTTATTATTTGTATATCTTTGATGATTTTTATTATTTTTGGTTTTCAAATCTTGACTTTTAGACATTTTGTCCATTAAACATTTTGTCGTAGAACCGAAAACTGCCATATTTTTATTCGGAAACTTTAAAACTGCGTGTGTAAAGTTTTAAACTTAACACACTATTGTTTAGACTTTATAGTTATAAATATTAGAAATTTTACCAAAAATCATAGGACTTGTTTAATACAGATATTTTTTGTTTATATTTTATAGACTTAATTATATTATCATCATGAGCGTCTAAATTCTTAATCTTGTATTAACTAGAATACAATATTCAAGTCTTATAATTACAAGTAGGAATTTAAAAGTAAAAAATTTCGCATTTTTACAAATTAGAAAATATGTTTCTAATTAGATACATTATCATGTAGTTTTTACCAATTTTTTGAGTCGATCAGATTTGCATTACATTCCTGTCAAGATTTGCGATTGGATTATTTTAATAACCAAAATTATATAAGCATCATTGCAATTTTTTAAAAAAAGAATATAATATGCTTCTTTATTTATTTGTATTATTTAACATTGAAACAATAAGAAGTATGAAAACTTACGCAACTTATTATTACTTAAAAGGCAAAAGTAATATTAAGTTAAAACAGTCTGAAATTTATGATAACAGCTTAATTATTATTTATGAATTTATTAAATTCAATAAAACAGGCTTCTCTATTTACATTATTAATAAAGAAATTCCAACTAATAAGATTTATGGTAAAGGGAGATATAATATAACAAATGGTTGCTATAACGCTCTATCATTGTTAAAAATTGATGGCAAGTTTTCTTTTGATATTAAAGTAAAATTAGAGCTTTGTTTTCTTTAAGTAAAATTAGAGATGATTCCGTAGAAAAAATATTTAGAAAATTTCAAAGATTTGATCATGATTATTGTTCAAAAATAATTGAATAAGGATTAAACACAATTGATTATAAAAGTAAATATTTTTTGTTTTCAAGACTAAATACTATTTTTGTATTTTGCAAAATTGCTTTGGACTCTTGCTTAGATCTCTTTAAGAAAAATAAAATAGTTAATTAAACATCTTTTTTATTCGGTTTTAACTGTGTTTTATATAAAATAATTTTGCTAATAATATATTATTTGATTTTTTTTGTTATAAGATTTAAATATTAAAAATTTTGACATTAATTGAAACAGCTAAGTTGATTATAACTAGGGGTCAAAATCGAGACAGGTGAAACTTGATCGGTTTCTGATAGAAATGATAAATTATTATTCCTTTTTCAATAAATAATAATATTTTATATACTATTAAAAAAAGACAGATCTCTGTCTAAATCTCATACTTTTTGAGAGATTCACACTAGCAAACTTTAAATAAAGTCCCCATTTTTACCTAATGAAAACATGTTTCAGCTTTTAGTCATAATTAAGTTTGACAGATCTGTCTTTTTTAGGTCCCCATCTGTCAATTTTTTCTGGCTTTTTGTTTGAGTCCTAATTATAACTCATCAAAATTTAAATTTAAACTATAAAAACTATCTTTAAAAAATAATAGGCTCACAATTCATTTTTTATTTTCATTAACTAATTACAACAATTAACTATTTTTATATGATTTTGAAGTATTAAAATCAAAAACTATTCTGTTTAGATTATAAAAAGATAAAACAAACATAAAAATTATAGAAATATGTTAAATTCTGGTCGTGTTGAATATTGAAACTAGTATTAGAGCTTCTATCAAATAATAATACGAGAAAAACTTAAAAAATATCCTTTAATGCAGATTAAAAATAGAATCAAATGAAGAAATTAAAAACTAAGAAAACTATAAGCTATTTTTGACCTTTAGCAAAAGTTTTCAATAGCCAAACAAAAAAACTATATATGCATAATTAAAATAGATGAAAATTAAAGATAATGTATATATTTTCAAGATAATTCTTTGCACAAATAATTATAACAAAATCCGTTATAAATTAAATATTCATTATATTAAATTTATGTTAAGTATCATTAATATATATTTAAAAGTCAGAGGTTTTTCGTGATAAAATCGATGCTATCTTTTAACGGGTTTATATGCGCGCTATTAAATGGCCTACTCACCTACATTTCTCAGCAATTAATGGTTTAAAAAAATTCAAATTGATTAAATCTAAATTTACAGCATTTTCATAAAGTGTTAATACTTAACATTTTGGTGTTATTAAAGAAGAGAAAGAAGAGTTAATGGAATATATATAAATGAATGATATAATCTCTATACATTAAGTATAGTTTTATAACAATTAAATATGAAGATGTTAATAGCTTAAATATAAACGAAAATCTTTTCAAAATTCAAAGCATTAAGATTTTAGAAGTTTTCTAAGTTATGAATGCTAGTGAAAAAATATTACTATATGAATTATTAGGAAGTTACATGCTCAAATATAATGATCTAATTATCCTACAAATTATTAATGGATTTTTGTTTTTTCAAAAAAGCATTCATATTTTAAATTTCAAAATATTACATATATAGCAAATTTCTATCCAACAATTTTAACTGGCAAAATAAAGGTCTTTAAATTTATCTAAAAATTGAAATTTTTTAATTAATTTTTCATTTTTTAAGAACTTCTGTCACATTACTTTGTATATTTCCTATAAAAATTGTAATAGTGTTGAAATATGTTTTTATATTACAGGATATATAAGTGAACATTTATATCAATCATAAAACGATTTAATTGTTTTAAGATACATTTTGCCTTTTATAGTATGCAGACATATAATTTAATATACTTCAATAAAAAATAAATATAAATATTTACATATGGAAAGTCGAGTTACGATTTTTGAAGTCATGTCCGATTTACATTTTTAAAACTTGTGGATTATTTATTTAACTTATACATTCAACAAGTCTAGTTCTTAAACTATATCATTATCTGACAATACAAACTCATTTAAGTTTATAATTTACAAAATTTTTTTATAAAATAGAAATATTGAAGTATTTTTTCTACCCTAATTATTTGTTGATCAGATTTGCATTAACTCCTTATAAAATTCAATATATTATTTTTAAAAAATAAATCAAAGCCATTAAAATTTAGGAATGAAATTTGAATTATTAATATTATCTTTAGGACTATTTAACATAAAGTTAACAGGAAGTAATGGAATATATGCTACTTACTATAGGATAGAAGGCCACAATAATATTAAACTTAAACAATCCGAAACTATTGATAAAAGCTTAATTTTTATTTATGAATTTATTAAGTTCGATGAAAAAGGGTTTACAGTTTATATAATTAATAAAGAAATGCCAAGTGATAATATTTACGGTAAAAAAAGATACAATATTACTAATGGTTGCTTCAATGCTTTATTTTTATTGAAAATTGGTGGTAGTTTTTCTATCAAAATTCCAGAAAATGAAATTAGAACTCTATTGTCTTATAATAAAATTAGAGATGATTCTGTGGAAGAGATATTTAGAAAAAATCAAATATTTAATAATGATTACTGTTCAAAAATAATTCCAACCCGATTGAGATCAATTGATTACAATCAAAATATCTTTTTGTTATCAAGGCTGAATACTATTTTTGGATTTAGTAAAATCACTTTGAAGTCTTACTTTAACCTCTTTAAGACAACCAAAACAATCAAATAAAAAAGTATTAGCTATTACTCATTATAACTTGATTTTTAAATTTAATAAAGGAATTTATTGCTATATTAGTTAATTTTTGTTAAATATAAGATTTTTGAAATATAATAAACTTTGGCATATGTTGGAATTATTTCCCAAAAATCAGTTAACTATAAAACATAAATGCTCATATTGAGACTATGTTATATACATTTTTATAAAAAGCTAGGCACACAATGTGATTTTTATCTTTTGTTATCAAATTATAAGAATAAACTATTTCTATATGGCCAAAATTTTGAAGCCTCGCATAAAATTCTAAATTTAAATGTATAAATAAAAATATATAAAAATAAACCATTTATAATAAAATATTAATAAATTATAAAACATGAAAAATATATAAACTTAAAACTTCGAAAAACACAATATGACATCATTAATTTTAGGTAAAAAATTGAATTAGTGTATTATACAAGAAGATATGATAAATAAAGGATGATACCAAATTCACCTGAAATCACTTAATTTCACCAGAAAATTGACCCCTGAAATTGAAAAAATTATGAAAAAATTTCAACCA
>JAQFYD010001328.1:0-12630 GCA_034694225.1 Bourletiella hortensis
CATGCATAATCCCGTCTTGATCAAACGAATCAAACGCAGTGTATAACTAATGCAAGTACTACACGTGGGTAATATGGGTGTTGGACATTTCACGAGATTGACAGTACTAAATGGAAACCCTCCGACAGCCAGCCGCTGTTTTACTAAATTTTAGGTTTGAAACTTTGGTTTTCATAGCCATTCAACAAATTAACCCCGATTGGCCTCCTGAATTCTTTGGTGACACTGCCAAGACAAACGCAAAGTCCTTGAATTAGAACAGAAATGGCCGTTAAGTGCGAAAAGTGCAATTTTGTGGCCCCATGGAATTCACTGATGCGGAGACATGAAGCAGTAGCTCATAGCGATCTGAAACCCTGGAAGTGTTCATTTACTGGCTGCAACTTCCAAGCAAAGTTCAAGGAATGTCTTACAAGACATGGACGGGTACAAAGCACTAAAGTTGAAGTCAGGAAACCCTTGGCGTGCACATTTGACGGTTGTGGCTACAGATCTAGCGAGAGATCAACGATGACGGGTCATGTGAGGGCAAAAAATTCAACAACCGGAAGACAGAGGAATTTTCAGTGTTCAATGTGCGTGTCAAGTTTCTATTCGAAAGCTAGTCTCACACAGCACATTTCAGGCCACGTGAAGGAACGGCGCTTTACATGTAATGTCTGCGAATTTTCAACTCATCTGCCAGCATCCCTTACACTTCACGTGAACGCGAAGCACATGAAATCCAGGACCGTTTCCTGTAAGTATCCTGGCTGCAACTTCAGGACACACTGGCCGGCTGCTTATAGAAGACATGCCAGGACTCATGATAAACACGGAATGCCTACAAAACCTGCTGGCGAACCATGTCTCTTTCCTAATTGTGCTCACCAAGCTTCCAGTGCTAGGAATTTACGAAACCATATCCATGCTCTTCATGACCCCAACAGGAGCAAGAACTTTGAATGTCCCTTGTGTCAGATGACATTTTTTAACCCTTCCGGTGTGAAAGCACACATCGCCGGAGTTCATGCAAATCAGAAGCTATTCAAATGCAATCAGTGTCCATTTTCCAGTTCGTACTCTTACAGCCTCACGGCGCACCGACGAAGAGAACATGAACGAGTTCCTCCTACAAGTTACAGTGCTAAAAGCACATGGCATGTGGGTTGCTCGCCTAAACTAAAACATGCATTTCGTTTTTAAAATGAAATCTTGAAAAACGAACAAAATAGAATTAGTTTTAATTATTTTTCAAACAAATGACATCACTATGGGGAAGTCTTTCGGTTGTTCAATCTTTATCCAGCATTTACTGGAGAAGTGTAATTCTGCACAGCCTTAGGTGTATCTGAGTCTCTAGGTAAGATCAGCATGAACATGTGTGCAAAAGTTCAAGGAAATCGTAGGGAAGGATGTCACCTAGAAATTGAGTTAAAATTTGGCCATGCTTTCCTTATGGGGGACAAATTCTGCCGCCCTTGACTACACTTAGTAACGGGCACTAAAATTTCAACCAAACATGAAGTTACTCGCAATCCTTAAGGACCATTATTTCACAAAAATTCATGGAGGTAGACTTTGGGCCCGCATTGACTTTAAGCCAACTTGTTTCAAAATCGGTTCATTGGTTCCCCAGTTATGGTCGAAAGAAGAAAAAATGGGTGTGAGTAAACGCTATGAGGGAGAAATTTTTAGAAAATTTCATTGCTCAGGGCGCAACCCCCAAAAAATCGGTTCAGTTGTGAATTCTGCGACCACCATACTTCTAATCGGAGCAAACTGGAGCTGCACAAAAGGTCAGCTCATACGGAGGAAAAGGAATTCCAATGCGTGCATCTTGGTTGTGGTTACAAAACCAGCTATCCTGTCAGCATTAGGAATCACGTACTCACCCACGAGAAGGGACTGGAGCGGCAGTTTCCATTTCCATGCACTTTTCAAGGATGTGATTTTCGGAGGAAAACGAGATCCGAAATTGAATTGCACAAAAGGCGACATGAAGCTGGTCAAGCTAAACTCCAATGTAAGCTCTGCCCTGATAAATGTTATCTTGATTCTCGTTCCTTGTACTTTCACGAATGCTTGGCGCACAACAAAAAATCTCATGCCTGCCCGATGTGTAATCGTGCATTCTCTACTGCTTACAATTTGAACGCACATATTGGTACAGTTCATAAAACGGATGCTCAGCACCTTAAAATACAAACAAGGGGGTCGAACCGCACTGCAGGAGGAGGTGATACTCGTAGAACAAATTGCGGGGACGATGGGGCGAAAAAACTCGAGGCCTTTCGCCTCTGCAGCTTTAAGAAAAATGTAGCATCCTCAGCGATATGGCACAAGTATACCCTTGACATGATCCCAGTTGTGGTCCTGCAGAGGCTACGCATCGAAGAAATGTAGCATGCAACAGAATACTAATTAAAAGAGTTCTACACGTAACTCATCCCTGTAGCCATAAGGAACAACCGTAAAAGATGGCCAAGCGCGTCCTCCTTCTGCTGTAGAAGTTATTACTTTGGATACACTTGCCTGAATAATTTGAATTTTGTACAGAATTTGCAATAAAACGATAAACAACTGCACTAACATAGCGCAGGGTTGATGCAAACTGGCTTCACTGGATTCCTCTCCATAGCTCCAGCTTGACAAGCTTTCCCGTTCGATCCATTGCCATTAAAGGGAAAAACTCTGCCGGCTTGTTTCATTTCAAAAATTAGGAGGATTATATCCGCCACAAGCAGAATGGCTCCAGCTTCAGCTGATATAACAGCGTTTACGTTTCCGCTTCTTGCAAAGAATGGACTGAGAGGAAGGTTCACACACCTCTGCGAGCCAAACTGCTTTTCTTCCGTGATCAATCATCCGGGTAAATTTATGAGCCGTATCTGCTAGACAGGCGGATGTTTCTGGATGATCGCAAGCATGTTCCTGCCGCTTTGTTGGGTAGTGCATGCATTCAAACCTCGATCAAGTTGCCCTGTCGTCCGTTGCGTGAAAAATCGCAATCACGAGCGTCATGCCATGGTCGGAAAATATTTCTCTGAATGTCATCTTTGCTGACACAGAACGTTTTACGCCGTCCCATCCCAAGCCTTTTACCCCTTTCATTCATGAGGGTCACGAAGATTCTGGGGAACAAATATAGATGAGCAGATTGTCCAATTTGTTTCCGAAAATGCGATGCTGTTGCAAGATTGAAGTGAAATGTATTTTCAACACCGACGACAACAGTAACTGGACTGGAGTGGAGTTTTTGCACTGAATGCCTTTATTAATAGAGTGTGCGGTGTGTGTTTTGAATGTGGAGGTGTTGACAGGACGTACGGAAAGTTTACTGGACCAAGGTGCTCTAGCTTGCTGTCCAGTGCAATATGGATCCGGCATTCATTGAAAAAACTGGATACGGCATCCAGCTGATGGTGAATGAGAGTATGTATTTTGGATCTTCGTGGAACAGGTGCTCTTGTTATTGCAGGAAACACAGCGAGGGCTAGACAAATGCGCAGCATAGCCTGCTTCGCTGTTGCCATGCTCTTATCGAATAATCAGCAACATTACAGTAGTGGCAAGTATGGGGGAAATTTCTAGAGGCAATAAGAAAGAAAATGACTGCCTAATCCAGCAGCTTTCGTGCTTCACCAATGAGCCAGTCCCTATGAGAAATATACAGGTTCCTGGCCGAATAGTTTAGTAGAATGTTGGGCACACGCGTTGGGGACTCCTGTGGTTCCACACAAAAAGATGTTTACGTCGCAAAACTAAATTTCAGACCATTCCTAAAGCAAATATTCCTCTTAAACGACAAACCCGCAAGGAGCCACTTTGCGTTCGTGTCCTTTCTTTTCTTGTTTTCTTGTTTGAACAGTTAAACCTGGCGATAGCCAAAGCCATGAGAAGAGAATGCATGAGGCTTATTCTGTCATGGATGCACGCCACAAAGGTGCCGTGGGTTTTACCAAACCTTGTTTGCCAGGCCGTCTGGAGGGAAAAAAGTTTGGAAAACAAGGAGTACTCCGGACCGTTTATGAAACTATTGGGTTTTCACCACAATTTAACATGGACAAAGGTCTGACAGGGAAAACATCTTGGGCTTTATTCAGGATCGAAATAACTGTGAGGCAGTATTGAGAAAGCCCCTAAGATGGAGACCTGCATGCCTGGCATCCGCTGGAATGCAACTAACTCAGTTACGTTTGAAGTAAGCGACAGGCAGACTTCAGACCTGGAAAACCCTTCAGCAGCTCCAAAATCGATCCGTAGCTTGCGTAAATCTGCAAAGTATTTTCAAAGCAAAAACTGCGATGTGCGCCTCAAAATTCTAGTAGCCATCTCAATGTAGTAAGACTTACCCAGCATTGTTAAAATGCAGTGTCTGACGGGTACAATGTGAACTGCTTTGAGGTAGTCGTCGTCCATCCCTCTCAGGCAGTACGCCTCTTCTTCGAATATTCCGCAAAAGTAAGCGTCGTAATTGAGAGGCTGGAAGTATTCCGCCCCACAAACGGACAATTCTTGCAGATTCGGCCAGAGTTGACAAATTTCCAGGATTGGCATGAAACCTCTGCAATCCTGAGAAATGGCTGGATGCATTTTAATGTTTAGTGAGAGGACGTTCGGGAAAAGAGATTTCAACAGAGTTAGGTCCATCCTTGTGGCTCTGAGTACAACTGTGAGCTTTTGGATGCTGCTACCCTTTCCATTCACATGGTCTTCTATGTTGTCGTCAATGCAAGACCAGGATTGGAATTTCTCATCCAACAAACTCGTCGTATTCAGTTCCAACGTTCTCAAACTCGGCATTTTCTGGTCATATTCAAGAAAAACAATGTTTTTAAAGACAACGTCGATCGTCATGAACTTGGGCACTAGCTTCAGCTCCCTCAAACGCACCAACGGGGCAAATGATAATTTGATGAGGGAGTAAGGGCTTGCAACTTCAAGTTTTTCTAAGGTTCGATGACATGATGCAAGCAGCCGTTCAAGCGATTGGTTGAATGCTTCCTCAAGATTGTTTGCCGGAGCAGGAAGACATGGACCAAAGTGAAGGTCCAATTGGTTAATCCTCAGCTTCCTCAGTTTTGGTCTTTTCTCTGCCACCAGTTGAAACAAACTCTCATCCTGAGCATTACTTAAACGGAACTCCAGCGTTTCCAATATCCTGTATCTTTCCTGCGGGACCAACCGCAATGACTGAAGGTCATTGACAGAAATTCGTTTCAGGTTTGGAGCTCTTCTGAGAAGCATCCCTACAGCATCAATTTGTTCTTGGTGCAGTTGAGTTCTGTATGCCAAATCAAGTTCAGGACAGGATGAAATCGTAATCTTTTCAAGTTGGGGAAAACCGGAAAAACTGTCACAAAGTACACGGTTTAGGAAGGTCGGAGGTAGGTTTGTGAGTTTCAAACTAAGGAGCTGGTTAGAATTGCGACGAAGCAATGCTTTAAGCGGTTCATGTATTGAGCAGTCGGGTTCATTGTAAGCTCCGTCCCAGAATATGTCCAAATGTTTCACTTTCAATGGACTCGTCAGCTCAATCTTCTTATCAGTACCGTGATCTTTCCGGCAAGTTGCTGGATCTAAAGTCAGATTTAGAGCGTTCCACCAGATCACACTGCTATCTTCTGCCATTTGACAACAAATTTGATCCAGCTTCTGAATGAATTTGCAGTCCGTCACGGGCTCAGACTTTACAAATGCGTATTTTCGACGGTCACGAAAGCATGTCAGGGCTTCTTTCCTCCAAATTTTATTTACGAGGCTGCAGGATGAAAGGAGCAGTGATTTCGAGATATTCATGAAGATCCGGCGTAGAACCAGCGGGTTACAGAGTGCTTCTTCATTCGCCTACATTGATGGGAAGAAAGCATCAGACAAGGATATTTCAAAAAAACAACTCACGATAATAAAGCGGCCTGCACGTTGCAGCTACGATAAATACCATATTCAAACCAAAACAGACTCACTTACCATGCTGCTACAAACTGTTTTCCAAAACTTGAAATGACATGGATCACAGCGGCAGCACGCAATGCTTTGCCGACTGATTGTGAATCGATTGTGACAGAATGACAAGCGGTTAGCTCGGTGAGGTGTTTGAACTGTTTCTGTCAGTTGTCTCACAAAGCCATAAGTCCTCCTTGACACGTTTTACTTTTAGAGGAGCAACAAAGGGTTTCATTGTTTGGGATATTTTGGTGCCAATCAGGGAAGGAAACAAACTCGAAAAGTCACGAATTATTTGGCAGTTTCCATGGTGATGTAAACAAATAATTTCTGTTGCAACAATATCAACAAACATGTGCATCAAGCTATGCCTCTTCCTCCCCTTAAAATAAATTTACTACAGGAGATATTTTATCACCATTAAACATTTAACATTCTAGTTGTTACGGTTCGGAATTCACGCCTCTTTAAAATACATTGCATATACATACGAGCTCCAGTGTTCGTCAACTGGTACTGAAGTAATTTTGAGTATAAAGACCAGATATAATACTACTTGATACTACTACTATTTGCTAGATCGGCACTGGTACTAGCCCTTGAGTAGGGAACCCCTGTGTACTAAGAGTATACTACTACCAGGGTTGGGAGGTGTGATTAAGCGACATGTCATAAAGTGTCAAAATGGCGGTAAAAACCGACACGGCAAATTCTCTTGATGTCATAAAGTGTCAAATTGAAATATCGAAATCTCCTATTTACTGTAGATTATGCCGCTTTCAAACAGACTTAGAAACTGTAAATGTTTTCTCAGCCACAGGGCTTCATTTGTAGCACATTTCGGAGCAACTAACTTCCTTTTAGGGGCATTTTATAAAATTTTAGCGATTTTTGAGCACTGTGGCGAATAGCCGGGAGAAGTTTGGGGAGGTGCCAAAAGCGAACATTTTTTTCTTCAAATTAGTACCAAACAACTCACTACGTGATTGAAGTTTCGGTATCTCCTGCAGGTCATTTAGACAATAAATGGCCCTTTATGTCGCTTTATACAGGCTTTTGCCACTTTAGGACGGGTGTCATATCAAAAAGGCAATATAACTGTCATTTTGCCAACCCTGAACTTGTGGGTTCCGCGGAGATTCACTGAAGGCTGTTCCAGTAATATCCATTATTTTTCTAGCTTTTTGTGATTTTTTTTGTACCAAATGTGGGGACATTTCCCTCTATGGATTCGGCCAAAAGAGTTGATGCATAGACCAATTAAGTTTTTTACTTTCAGCTTGAAGTGTCCTACTAAAGTATGTGTACATATGTAGTTTAACAGCAGTAAACATTAAAGCTTATTAACTGGTATGCCTACAAGCCCCCAGGACAGAACAAGATTTCAGAGTCACCTTTATGTCTACTTGATTACACTTACGAGTAGCCATTTGTTTATGACAAAAAGCTGCAATTTCCAATCCCATGTCAGCTGAAATAAAGAAACTACGATGCGCAAAAACTTTCGTTGTGAGATGGCAACTTGTGAGGTTTTATTGCTTGAAAACAAACATACACGGAATCAATCATATGCACATAGAGTCAACAACGAGTCGTCAGCCATAAGCAATTAGAAATAGTGGATCCAAATCATGGGGAAAACGCATAACAACAGGAAAAAATTAATCTGAAATATTTAAGATGTATCGATTATTCATAAATATAGAAAATTATGCCCTAACCAAGTCAGTCCATTTTTGGGCATAACAGTATTGAAACGAAGTGAATTGAATTAACAGTATTGAAAGAGTAACCCATGCTCAAAACTTGCTGTACCATTGAATAAATAATAGCCTAAAACCAATTTTCATTGAATATGACGAACAGTAAACTGTTATCGTCACGATTCTTTATATCTAAAAAGTTGCAATTATTGAAACACCATGTGAGAGAGGATTGTGAGTGAACATTACCATTCCTTGTCAAGAATTAAGTACAGTAAAACAAACGAATTTAAGAAGGTATCATAAGCGTTTCACCATACAATAACTGTTAGTAGTATATCGGACATTGATGTGGCTATAATTAACAGACTGAGCATGCATTAATGATTTGTTAATAAGTCCTGATGATTTGAAATTATTTGCACATAAATGGTCAGTAAGTCTGCCGACTAAGCATTCATTGTTTTTTAGGTAAAAATGAAATGGAATGACTGATTATTCAAAGGGCGTAGGAACAAACTCTCGGAGTATTTCCTCGATAATTACATACAGGGGTTTTCCGTGATTATCCAAACCTAATTGAGTATTCAATGGTTAAGGCTCTTGGGAGTCTTTGCCGATTTGCATTAGTTAATGAACATGTGCGCATAATTAATTAAACAGGACATTCACAGAGACAATCCGGTTACTTCCAATTAACTAGGCTACAGTGACCCTGAATCCACCTCACACTTTCCAAAACGCAAATCAGATTTGTATCCGTCACCATATTGACCGCCATCGATGGTACAAGGCGCCATCTATACCGGCCTCTTGATGTTAAGTTAGATGTGTCTACAAGTTTTTCGAATAAGCATCAATACGCAGCATATGTGGAGCATCAGAGGCTTTGAAAGTCATCTCTGAAAATACAATAATGCTAGAATAATCATCTCAAATGCTCATCAAGTACCGCAAATAGACCCGTAAATTCTAGAAATCATAGCTAGTAGCTGCGATTTGGATGTCATCTTCCAGCCCACCTGCAGGCAAGCTTTTAAGTGCCTTCACCATAAATCGTGGCTAATTCGAGCCTTGAATTTCAGATCAAAGGTAAATCAAACAAGATTTATCACTCAACATGTCACACAATTATTTTACCCTCTTGCAACGGTATTGTCTACTGAAATCCAATCAACCACAGACATAAGAATGAAAGTTCCTAATGCAAGCAATATGTTAGGTCATGCGTCGGCTCTGTTATTCCATAGGTACAGTAAGTGCTTATTATCAAGCGTGGCGTCCAAATTTACAACCACATAAGTAGTACGAAGTTTTGATTTTTTGACACATGAGTTAATTTTACCTTATTACTCAAGTAAATGCAGTATGGAATCCAATCCACAAGTAAGCATGTCAAAACCTTTAAGTTCAGTCAAAACCAGCGAAAAGTTAATTGCTATGACGTACGTTAAGCTTCCTTTGCTTTTCCTACATTTGCCCACCATCAAGATGCATTGCTTGTAGGTTTCGCTACTATTGTTCACTACTACTGCCGACTGAGATGGCCGTTCATAAGTTATTTAAAATATTCGGCTCTTCGCGAAAAAGTTGGGGAACTCTTCCGGAGCTGGTTTCCTACCACCATCTGGCCCCGGGTCATCTGAACGAACATGAGACTTGAGAAACTCGCGGGTGTATTCAAGAAGTCTCTCTTTGCTCAAAACCGCGACGCCATTGAATTGAATTCGTGCTAGACCTTCTAACGTCCGTGGTTTCAAGAGGAACCTTTCAGGTGTCTTTATTCGCGACACCTGAGAAAACAGACGCTCCGCGTCACTTGATGATCAAAATCTTCTTAAATAATGTCCTCAAAGAGCTTGTGAAACCTAAATCTTCCCGTACAAGCATATTCGGCCAAAAGAGTGACACGTCACTCAACCTTTGTTCAAATGCAATCCCATCAGACGTTATCACAGTGAGTACTACCTTCCAGTCGGAAATAACTGTGTCACAATCACCTGCAGTCATTCGATCAAACGTACACACCAACCGTATATTTTCTTCGGGACCTTTTGCAGCATCAGTAGGATCAATGGTTACAAATGGTATGTAACAACTCGGCAGGTTCTGGCAGTTTGCCTGTACATTGCTTGGCTCCGTTGGGCAAAACTTGAAGAATTTGGGATTAAAGACGTCAAAAGCTTCCAAGATGCTAGGCTCAAAATAGCGTTTCATTTCATCCAATATACGCTGATATAAAACCACCCGATGCTCCCCTAGCTTAATTGAATTTGGCATTGACGACTCCAGTGTATCTGCTCGAGTGACAATTTCACTGCAGGAATCATACTGTGCAAGAGTGCACTCCCCCAATTCGCACACACCTTCACATTTTGCCTTTCCCAGCAACTCCTTCACGTGCTTGCCAGGCTGACTCTGAAGTTCCAACAAATCCTGGTAACCATCTTTCACAATATCAACATTCCCAATCATGAGGCCGCCCTTCAGTTGGACTTTTCTGGACATTCTCTGAAATATTTCCAAGAAATCCACAAATTCCGCAATTGTTATGACAAAACCCTTGTCAGATATATAGCTGTGGAGCATGTTAGCCATAGTTTTGCCTTCCTGGTTATATGTTGGATCCGTGACCCGCTCAAGTAAGTCCACCTTTAATGCATCAAACTGGTCGTACAACGTCTTCATACAGCGAAATTGTGCCGACGCAAATCGGACGTCAAAATGGTACTTAATACGGTTTGGTGCAATTCCGAGTTCTTCTGCCTTTCTGGTTAGCTCGATAAACCTCTTACTTCCACGACTCATGTAAAAGGTGTAGAATTTGTTGTCAATGGACGCACAGTTTGAGAAGTAGGTGTCATTTGTCGAGTGATCCGTTATAAATTTTAGAGCGTGGATCAGAATACGGGACAACTTGTGGGCACCGCATTTGACCAAACTAATTTCATGACCTACGTACCGCTGTAAATGGATGTGAAATGAGTTGTAGCGACCTATCATGTTATTTGCCTGGTCGAAGGCAACTACCATGCACTTTTCTTTGAAATATGACTCAAACCCTGGATATATTTTGTCATCGTCTGCAATCCGATCCCTCAAGTCCTTAACCATTGATTCACTCACTTCTCCACCGCTCATTACAATGAGGCCGTACATGTAGACTATCTTCCTATCATCTTCCAATGTCTGCAACATTACAGCCATGTATGGCACATTATCCATTGTCGTTCCATCTGCAATCACTGTGAAAGGTGTGATTTGTGTGATTTAAAGGAAACGCCGGCTGTTAACTCTATGTACGCCATTTGAATAACGTTCATTAAGGGTTGAAATAATTCCTTTTCATACTCATATTGTCTATTTATAGCTTGCAACCTCTCAATGTCCGATCCTGCTGACTTGTATTCAAGATAAAACTTCATTGAATTTTGGTGGAGCTTATGATCTCTGTGTGTTTTTATCTGATGAGTATTTGTTCCTTTCGCTTTCGAGTATGACCCTTTCTCTCTAACAATATCGGCACGAACCTTAATATCCGGCCTGAATCCAAGATTGATGAACTTGCGGCATACATGACAATAAAACCGACATTCTGACGTATAGTTAACAAAGTTGAGCCACACAGTAGTGGCGTCAGATTTTAAAATAGTTTCTTGTCTTGTGAAGCTTTCGCTACATTCTGAAAATCGCTGCCGGTCGAACTCCAGAATTCTAGGCCCATGTACAGGAACTCCCTTTTCTTGCTCTTGATTCTGGTGTATGGGAGCACCTGAAGGTATAATTTGTTTACTTAAACACCCGTTATTATGGGAGAAAGTGTTGTGTACTGCATTCATGTAACTCGATTCCTCAACTGCCATATATTCCGGATCCACATTTTCAAAGTTCGGCTCGCAACCTTCCATTTTAGGAATTTGCTCGGCAGTTGACCTCAAAGTTATAGCCTGATCTTCAAGTATGAAACGACGTCCTCTGGAGCAGTCGTTTGGTTGCCCGGGTGTCAGGAAGGAAAGTAGGAAGCAGTGAGGAGTGAATGGCAGCTCATCTTCGCAACACCGATTTATACTATAATCTCTATCGGGGATTGCCTGTGATTCCCAATCCCTTAATAGATAGCTTTTGTGTTGCTCAAATGAAGTTGGTGGGAAAATTGAGTCAAAGAAGTTACAACGGTTTGTAGGAGCCTTTCGGCCGAGGACCACCATATCTAACGTCTTCTTTCTTATTATGTTCTGGCGCCAAGCATCTTGCGAAATCTATTTTGGAATAATTGTTGCTGCTTTTGGAAAGTTTTAAAGCTTCATGCTCAACCGGTAAACTATTGTGAAGAATGAGTACAACAAAAGGGCTATCATCCATCGGCGGTAGCACGGTGCCCTCCTTGTATACATTTGGGCATTCAGGAGACTGCATATTTATGTCCACATTTCGCACACTTTTGGTGCCAAGTGTGATAAATTCCTTCCTGAGGTTCGAAATGTTCTCTTGAAGGTCAATGGGTGCCACAATTTCAAGTGAAGAACCTCTGACAATGATAAGACGGTATCCAGCAAGGTTCCGACCACGTTTATTGGGAGGCAGGTAGATGTTTTCGCGTGCCTGTAGTTCAATGAACTGATTTTTTAGCACGGATGAGGAATCCAAGTTTATTTCCGAAATGAGCAAAAGATAACGGGGCACCAAAAGTGGTGGGTCATCCGTGGCAGGATCGCTCTGCATCTAAATAAAATTAATACACGGCGTCAATTATTATGATGTTATAAAATTCAGCCCTTTCATTTATTAATCATAGCAATTCTCCCTTTCTCTCCTTGAATTATATTGCAAGTGCTATTAATTGCGGAGGGGGAGTAAGAAGTGGGAAGCTAAGATATTTTTCGCCGTTACACAAGTAATCAATGAAGACAGACTTTTTAGGTCCCTCGATGGTCCTTATAAGATCGTCCATGTGTGACGTTTTTTGCACCCAGCACTTCATATAGTAAGAGTTGGCCGA
>JAQFYD010001329.1:0-12629 GCA_034694225.1 Bourletiella hortensis
GAATCTAATTTTGCTATTAGTTCCACACAGCAGTTAGTCATCTTTGGCTTTGAATATCTCTCATGCGTGCAAAGGAAAATATTGCTATGATAAAGATAGACATACGTGAATACAACTACGTTCCATTTAAAAACCTGTCAAGATTTTCGGAGTGCTTGGTCGTATCAAGACCACACAACATTCTTGGCCTACATGTGTCCATGCTTTATGATGGTGTATTATGATGGACCAAAATTGCGTGGTATTAGTCAGATATTTTGTGTATCTCTTATCGGATTTATCATTTGAAGGTCTCTTCTCTTGGCTCTTGATTTGCGTTTGTTGCGGAAATCTTCATGGAAAATGTGATTTTTGTTGGAAGTTGAACGTCATTTGACTTTTTTGTAGTTAGAAACCGGCCATGTGTACAATCTTTGATTGTGTTCCAGATTCAGTTGATTAATACACACAAGGCTGCACGGAAAACTGCACTATATGTGGGGTGCGTTGTTTAAGCTAAAGTTCAAGCATCTACGAAGTTTTATCCCGTGCTGTGGTCAGAAAAACAAATATTTTATGAATTATTCCCCTTCACCCCAAATCCATGCAAGCGGCTACATAATATCTGTTGGTTTAAGGCGCAAGAACACTTTATTATTGACCCTTTGGCTCGAAGGGATGAGGGGGATTCTAAAGATACGATCCATTTGAATTACATGTAACGGGCGGATTAAACGAATTAAAGGTTGATTTTCCTTCGGCTCATTTCTCTGCTCAGGTCTCAGGCTAATAGCATGAGCACAAGAGGAGTTAATTCAAGATAGGTTTCCAAGTGGCTCCACTTATTTTCCACTACTTACGTGTAGCAGCAGCAGCCACACTTCACCAACCTTCTTGTATTATGCTTGTGCAAACAGAGTAAACTTGATGATAATAATAATTGTGAACATTTTTCAACATGTGATGCTCACTCTTCTTAACTTTATATGTGCACTCGGTCCAATTTTCCAGTTTGATTTAGTAATGAAGGAAATGCATACACACTCGGAGTAAATAACCCTTGTTTCCCTAACAATAATCATAATAATAATATAAGCCCTGGATTTTCCCTTGGAGAAGGAGGGCCGGAAAAAGTTATGTTACTCTCGGTCGTCCTCATCGTCCCCGTCGTCCAAATTATTGCTCATTCCAATGGGAATTATATTATGGCCAATGTAGTCATTATCTCAAGCCTGTAATCAGACCAGTCTAGCCCCATTTTGAAAAACCTCCCTCTTATTTTCTCTTTCAATCCTTTACCATCATCTTCATGCTGTATACTTTTTGTTGCTTGTAATAGACAATTTTTACAGTGGATTTTTCCCCTCCATATACTTGCACCCTCCTATCGCTGCCTCTCGCAAATCTAATTTCCACCTTTGGTGTGGTAATTGCACCTCAGAGGTTGGCAACTAACTGCTGGAGGATGCAAACAAGGGAGGGAAATTAGCAATAATAATCAGCACACTCGTGGGAGAACAAATAGCTTCTCATTTCCACAAGCACCACAACTACTTACTACTGTTGTTGCAATAAGCAAAAGCTATGAAGGAAAACGGAAGGCCTGGGCGGGTGCGTAGATACATACATAGAACCGTCAATAATATTTTTTTTTGAATTTAAATAGAGAATTTACGTAGCAGACGGACGTCGGAATGCAATACTCATCTCGTGTCTTCTTCTTGGTACTCCTCCTCACCCTTGAAACGTGAGTGCTGTATGCAACTTTAGACAGTGGTACAGAGATGAGCTGAATTTCCCCAGAGATAAGAAAATTGTGATGAAAGGACCGGGAGCTTTTCTTCTGTGGCAAAAATAACAACAAAGTTTTATATAAGAATAGCCATGTTAGGCTAGACCATGTAGCTTGGAGACCTTTTGTTCCACAATACACAAGTCTGATTAGAGAAAAAAGGGCCTTAAGGATGTTATGTGCTCAAGGTGCATCACCATTTTACTTTGACGATGAGGGAATGTCCCAGTAAGCACACGGCCTATACCATCCTCCCTTCCTTCCTTCTGTCTCCATCCTCGTCCTTCTTCTGTTTAAGGATTAAATATTTTATCAATCTTATCAAAGAATCAAAGTTTAAATCTTTTACAAAATGCTCCCATTCACTCATATCTCCCTTGGCCAGACTGTGTGTAACTATGTATTCTTCCTGCAACAGCCGCCCAGTCATAGTCTCATCTCCAGTAAATAGTGTGGTTCAGCCTGTTACATGGTTCACTATTCAAGCCTACTCATACACATCTTTTTTTCTCGTCTTTCCCTTCCTTGTATTTTGTAGCTACTATACTGATCGTCCATGGAGATATTAACCTCTTCTTCTTCTATGTTCAGCGCTGAATGGACTTTTTGAGCAGAGACATTACTCTGCACACATAACATTCAGTCCTGGTATTATTATGGAACGAGATCAAAAAATCAGATTGGACATGGACAGTGTTACAATGCATGGAAATTATGTAGTAGTATAGTGGGGAGAAAGCAATAATAGGGAAGGCGAAGGCTACACCATAGTGCAGTGGCAATGGTTTTTAGGGCGGTAGGAACATTATAGTAAAGCCTGTCAAGAAATCAAAGACTATAAGAAGAAACCTTTAGCCACAGATGTTGTGTTACTTTAACAACGTCTCCGATCCGAATGATACGGTTACCATGCAAGCGAACCATCTTCATCGGGACCATTTCACACCATCTCATATTTATCATCATCGTCATCATCGTGATCATATATGCATACTAAGCAAACACTTTAGAAAAGTTACACATATGGTCGTGAGCAGTAGTACTACTAGAGCAAGTTGAACGGACGGCGGCTGCTGTCTTCAACATTAAAGCAAGCACTTGGGATCATAAACTAAAACAGCAGCTGAACCTTGGATAACATGTGAGGCTTTTAAGCTTCAGAAAAGAAGGCATTTCGGCATGTCTTTTTCTTCGGAATATGTTTAAAGTATGATTATTATTATTGTGTATGGACGACGGCGGGAGGGAAGACCAGAAGCCTTAATGTATGCCGCTATCATTTTGCGCAACAAATAACCCAATCAGAATCAATTGACATGACAGGCTATTAAGGAACCAAACAACTCCATTCTTATCAACTCCGTCGCATCAGTCAGTAAACATTGTATTATATTTGGAGAAGAGCGCAACAGACGGTGAATTCTGAGGAATTTCTGGAACAACTTTAAAAGCTGTCAAGAGCCCTTCATAAAAGTGTATCAAAGTAGGAGGAGGATGATCAAAAATCCATTATTATCAAAGTCAAGGGATTGCATATCGATTAACCACCATTAACAACAATAACAATGCCTGAATTTACCGTCGATTTGCTCCGCACGGAGCGTTACAAAGAGCTCATGAAAAACTGGTGATTTTCCGGTCAGAAATGATGGCAATTTTTCGTCATTGCTCAAAACTGGTTCAACACTTGTAGCTGTAGCCATTGAAAAGGAGGGAAATTGGGGTCTAAATGAATTGGACACGTTTTTGGCCGGATTCTGCAGTAATTTTGAATTATTGCTACCACTACACCATTGCTGGGGGTGCAATGAGATGCTGTTATAAAAACAAAGACCGACAGGGAGAAAGGAGGGTTTTTTGTCTTTATTGAAGGATTATGTGTAATATTTGTTTGTTTAGTTTGTGAACTGAATACGAAATGCATTTTGGTTTTTATTTCTTTTAATTTTCTAGAAAATTTCAAACTGGTTTTATGACGCAAAACCTAAGAAGGTGGTAGCTAGCAACATTCGTCGATCCATCCGTCGTTCTTAACCGACCGTTGTCAATACTATGGAAATAAATTTCATGAGAGCCGACGGGGATTTTGAAAATTTTCCTGGCCTGATTCTCCCTTGATAATTTAACGTGTGAGTAAAGTAAGTAAGTAGAAAATAATAAGAAAATAAAAGGGCATTTTTTTCATCTTTGTTGGTTTTCTCAGGGGGTTTGATTAAAGAGCATGAGAAGCGCCATGTCTTACAGTTGATCAGCATGTGCTGTGGCTTTACACACAACCAGAGACGGTTAACTAAGGAATTTATGGCAGCCTCAAGATATTTTAAAGTCAAGTCTAATTAGAGTAGAATAAAATTGTACGTGTGTGTATCAAGTAAGCCTATGTTATGGTGTATTTGAGAAGGTCGGACAATTTTTTCCCCTATATTTTCTTCAACTCCTTCCTTCCTCCTCCTCCTTCTACTTGGTCTTTCTCCTCCTGACGATCACGTCTGTTCAGATGTCGATAAGTTTTTGGTGGAAGACGAAGAACGAAGAACCCGTAATTTTCTTGAGAGGGAAAACTTGTATGTATATAGGTAGATAGGTATGAAGTAGGTAGAAAAAATTGGAATTGGAAGAGCAAATAAGATGCTTGTTGGTAGAAATGTGGCGATTATTATCTCTGTGGTGGGGGTAATGAGAGCATCTTAAAGATTAAGCCGCCAACCATAATCCATTATTTGCTCTTTTCTTGATCAGCCAGCTGGTTTTTTTGGAGAAGTAGGAACAACAACAACAACAGCAACAACCCTTTCTTCAGGATGATCGCCTTCAATTCTAGGCTCCATATGTGATCCTCCTTATAGATGAAGAGGATCAGTAAAACAAACTATACAACAAGCTCATCATCTTCATCATGAGCAGCACAGTCATCGAAGGAAAAAGCCCTGGAGCCATTGGTCTTGTGTATTATTATGGGGACCCTCTTTCTTATATAAGAAATAGTGATGATGGTACAACTGGAGCAGTTTTACAGTGTGTAATCGTACGTAGCATAGATTTGTTGATTTTGGATTTAAAATGACCAAGAAGTAATTTACAACGTAATCATCCTTGATATGGATCAATAAAACCAATAAAATTTCTTGTATGGAATCTCTCATTAGATCCTCTCATGCTCTCCTTCTTGGACCAGATTTTTGCAATAATAGAGCCACAAGAACAGGACGCGTACACACACGCACAGCTGTCCCCGTAAGGCACTTTTATATTCCTCCTTGTTTGTAAATCCTCAGCTTCATTCGTTGCTATTTAGTATGCAAGTTTTTTTCACTGTCAGCCCAGTAGCTGAAACTGCTTAAGAAAGCTAATACTCCGGACAACAGTAATTATATGGCATCATAATAATAATAATTTGAGTTCCATGTCGGCACTTTTCATTACCCTTGTTAGAGCAACTAGCTTATGTGACACGTGGTCTCTCCTCCAATTTAGTTTTTCTACCGACGACAATAACAAAACATTATTTGTCCTTTGATGATGGCCCAAGCGTGCGACGTTCGACATTTGCGTGTTTGTAAGCAAAGTTGTAAAAAGGCGAGAAAATTCTAATCATGCGACTATTACTAACCTTATGTTATGGCCAAAAAGCTACCGACTTTATAGCATGTAAAGCCATAATGAGTGAGGCCTCAATAAAAAAAGGAGCTTATGGTCCGACCTTAACGCTATTTTTGTTCGTCTTTACTGGTTTCTTTGTATTTTTTTGGAATAATAAGGTAGCTAAAGGTTGAACATGTGTTTAAGCCATGTGATCAGTGATAGCATTTTCCAATAGAATGGATGATGATAAAGGTTCAGTTCCTTACTATTCTGAGTCAGTCAGTTGCTGTTGTTGTTATTGACAAGGGATTTTCTTTAAAAAAGGAGCATCGACACTATGGAAGAAAAAGTTGCTATTTCTAATTATAATTTCTTTGTTGAGGAATGGAAAATAATAATAATAGTAATTGAAAGCCTTGAACGTTATTGAGTAAGGAGTTTCTTTTGTTAATGTTAAATTGAATTTTCAGTGGCAGAGAGAAGAAATACATTTCCATAATTCGTTTCTTAACTGTTCTTTCAAGAAGAGAAAGAAGAATGCTATACAGGCAAAGGATGAACAAGAAGAAGGGAAATGAAGAGGCTTAAGTTTTTCGGGTCGTCTTAACCATTAATGACCTGTGTACGTGCCATATGGCCACTTGAAAAGGGATGACTTTGGCCGCAATAATTTCCGCTATACGGCATGATCATCATCGTCATCATCATCATCATCATGGTTATTGAAAACGGTGCTGGTTTAATTTATTTGTAAAATACCTAAGAAAACTGGTCCCCGTATGTTAGAAGAAGAAGTCATGGCAGATCGTGCCAAAGAAATTATGTCATCTCTTATGGTACAATGAGCGGAGAATGGTACACTCACACACTTTCCTCCTGATGTATCTTTGTAATGGAAGAAGGCGAAGACGATTCTCAAGTGAACACTAAAGGCTTTAAGAGTATTACATTATTATTATGTGACTCACTTTGGATGGCAATATATTTGTCGGAGGTGGACATTCTTGTCACTATTAGAGCCTTGTTCCAGTCATTGTCATGTCACATTTACTCCACACGCACGGACTACTCTCTCAGCACTTTATACTCTCTTCGTCTTCTTCTTCTTGACATCACTTACTATATACACGCTTACTTTTGAATTTCAATTCTTTTTAAGCTTGACTTGATAGAGGAAATGTGTAGATGATGGTGATGATCATGATGATGAGACTGCTGTTTGAGCATAGCTTTTTTCCTGTCCTGTCAGTTGTTGTTGCTTGTTGTAGCAAGCGTAAAGCGCGTAACTTGTAGCCTTTTATTGAGGATTTAGTACAAAGAGGATTCAGACTTGACTAATTTATTAGTGTAATTTAGGCTTGATTGGTGACTTAAATATTCCATTTTTTATTGTCCTTCACGTACAGCATATAATTCCTTTTTCTCCCCTGCTTGTTTCTTTTTAAACAGCTCTGTTCATCTTGAAGGATCACGCCTCCGTTTGTTCGTGTCTTCATCATCATTATTACTATTACCATGAAGAAGAAGAAGGAGAAGGAAGAAGATTCAATTTGTTGTTGGTTTTGTGGAGAAGAGGAAAAGTTGAATATTTATCGTCTCATTTGGAACAAGCACGTTCTCATAGGGTCACCATACTCATAATTATAATAATTATGTCTGCTGTGTGGGAAAGCTAAAGTACATTCCAATCTTGTCCCATAATAATAATCTTCCTTTCAATGAAAAATGAAGTAATGGATCAACCTGGTGCTGGTGGTGGTATTGAAATTCCCCATGTTCAATGTGTGGGGCAAATAGTGTAAAGTCAGCGTGAGAGTGTGTAAACTTACGGTAATGCCGGGGAAGGAATAAGGGCCGATACATGAGAGTTGTATGGATACATGGTGGACAGGAACTACAGCAGCAGCGGAATCTGTCAAGAATTTTTCTCTCAAGTAACTTGAATGGGTCAATTAGTGTAATTGGAAGAATATGACAGTGATTGAGTTTCAGGTGGTGGTCCCCCTCTCATCGGTTAAAGCATTATCCTGCCAACAACCTTCTTTGGTGGTTTTACCACAAAGTCATGATAGCTTGAAGGGTATCGTTCCAATAATAATGCGACATAAGGGTCCATTTTTAGCTGGAAATGTACGTAGGTTCAACTATCAGATGGAAAGGTACGTGGCAGTAATTATAATTTTTAAAAAATTGTTACCATCTCAACATAATTAGGTTGTTAAAAGCTGTATGAATGATGTTTGTGTGCGGGCCTAACAAGGATTATCCGGCTTCCTCATCATTTTTCGTTCTCTCTCTCTTTGTTTTACAGGATAATTGCGTGCAGACAAGAATCATGTTATCAAGTTGTTTCCTCATTTTTATAACGTTCCTGTCTGTCTACATGTAGCTATGTGTGGGGGAGTTATTGTCCATCCATCCGTGCGAATTCCGGAGTGAAATAGCCAGTCTGGCACTCCGGGGTTCTTACACTTTCCATTGTACCATTCTCCATTATACAGACAGTAATAATAATCCTGCTCCCGTTATTACGTTATGGGGAGAAAGGCAATAATCCAATTTTTTTCCGGTGGTCCACCTCCATAACAAGGGTTGTGTCGAGGGCTAAATTACCAGTTTTGGGACGTTGATTGCGTGTCCAAGGTCTAGTAGAGTATAAGATTTATTTGGTTAAGACAATAAATTTACGTGTTGAAAGGAATGAAGGCCCTGGAAATGATGGGGTCACGTCACAGAGAACTGCCTGTAAAATACTCCATAGTGAATGGCAGACAACAAGATTTAAATTGAGAATTGAAAGGTCTATGGCTATACATGCGATAATATAACGTTGCTGGTTTCCGTGTGCTGTACTAAACAGTCCATGCCACAGTGAAGGGTAGAAGGGCGTGTCCCTTTCCAGGACCTCACGTTTTGGTGGAAACAAAGCTTCATGTGTATTTATTTATAAGTTTACATGATTTTGCTATACACGCAATCACCATACAGTCGAAATTTCCTGTATAGACAGCAATATATTCTGTCGTTGTCATAGAAACAAATGGCAAGCGTCCATCCACGTACTGATTATAGCTTTATTTTCGAACACCGTAACGGACGATACGGTGTATGGCACTGAATTGCTGCTTCTGCCGACAATATAACAAGAGTAAGCATGACGGCGGCTCAATTACTACGAGAGGGAATGAGCTGATCATAAAAATCTTATTGGATTTCCTTCAAGCGACTTCCTGACAGTGGAAAATGAATATCTCCTCAGGCTAAAATGATCATCATGGAAAAATATCAGTGTAAGAATGAAGGAGGCACAGACATCTGAACAAACCGGAGATTGCAATCATAATGAAATGTCAGCTGGAATGATTTTGCTGGAATTTTAAATGGGTTTTCTAACAGTCAATTCTATATGTTTTGCCAAGTCGTTCCGCTCCTATCATTAAGACGCGTGTGTGTATGTTTTGCCTGCCTGTCGTTGTCTGTAGAGTGAACTATAGGCGATGATGTCTCTGTTTGGCCAAATGCCCAGGAGAGGAAATGAAATGAACTCGGTACTCTTTCATTATTGACATCATTACTCATACATTTGACGTCGTCAAATTTCAAATCAATCACCGACTGTTTGTCAAGTGCATACCAAAGCTCATCGCATTCCTATTTCAACGAGGTGGAGTAGTTACTTCTAACTTAAACATGATTGTCAAAGCAGTACGAGCCATCATCATTCCGAACGAGTTAAAATTTACACACACACAGTTCACTTTGACCGCAAGCTATTCACGTAAGTTTTGACAATTCCTAACTCATTTCCGCATCCTCATTCCCTCTGAATATTATTGTTGTACTTCTGCACTCGTGCACAGCTTCTCGGGAGGAACCGAAAAATCCTGGCAGGCTTAGAATAAGAAAATAGAGGAAAGGGAGAAGAAGAAAATCTTCTTTCCCATCTAGAAAATAATGTTAGTTCGTGGTAGTGATGGGAGGGTAAGCCTATTTAAAAGGGAAACACACACAGAGACATGTAGCAATCAAATGTTGCAGTGCAGTCGACGCACCAACGGCAGCATAACAGCCACAGGAGAAATCCCTCAGGTAAGGGTTTTGGATCTTAGAAACTGCACTGCTGTTTTCATACTGTAGCAGCAACGTAAAACAAAGGCATGTTTGTTGTTGTTGAGTAAAAGCACATGGAAATTCCCCTTTGATTTCATTCATCCATGAAATGAGAGAGACTTGGCTATGTATGAGTAAAGCATCTTTACATTCTTCTCTGCCCAATAGCAGCAATAGGGGGAGAGGCTAGATGATATGGGAACCGGAAGCCAAGAGTGTATATATAGCTATAGAGAGAACTTACAGTTGTTCTTGTTGTCTTTAAGTTTTAGTCTTTATTGAAAGTGAAACATCTGCAACGACTGTCCCTCTCTCTGCTCTACCTCTTTGTCTCTCTCCCTGCATAAACATTATCTTTTCTCCCTCTCTCCACTGACAATATTATTCCCCAAAATCTTATCTCATGATCATTGTTACCATTTATATTACCTCCAGCCATGATCAGTTGTCAATTGCGCTCCACCGTCTGTCAAAATATGGCTATTTTCTATGTGATTCTACTAGAAGAGCCTGCAGCCATTGAAGAATCCTCAGAAATAAACTTCAAAGGGTAGCTAATACGTGTATAGTCTTTACAGTAGCACCAACTTCCGTAACACCAGGTGAGACTAAGGATGATGATAGACTCGACAAAAAAGGACAATAATGGCGACGGTGGATGGAAGGAGGAAGTAGGCCGTACTTAAAGGCATAGACCAAAGGAACTACCCTGGGGAGTTGTAATTTTTCAATTTCTAATAATGATGACGATGAAGATGATGCTAGCCATGTGTGTCCAACTGCTTGAGAAAAAGCCACTTGAATTCTAGTCTACCGTGGATCTTTCACGAGTTGTTCAAACTCAATTAAAATTGTCCAGTCATGGAAACAAACAAAGGAGAAAAAATGTCAAGAGTTTCATACACTCGAGTTTCCACTTTCATCTTTTAATTTTCTTTTGTCATCCTCGTACTTCTCTCTTGTCTTCTACTGTCTGAGTCTGACCTAAATGACAAAACGATATATGAAATTAAATACAAATCATCATCAAATCAGCTCTGTGTACAAGTATTTTGATGGGAAATATTTTCTAGCATCGAACTGCTCTGGCGGTGCAATCACTCTCAGTACTCCTTCATGATTCAAGACACAAACTAGTAGCAATTTGAAGTAGCAATTCTTCTTTGAGATTCATTTGCTATTTCCAACCAACCCGTGTGCTAGCTTCTGGGGCGTATTCCAGGAAAAAGGAAAAATCCCACGGCTAATTGAATATTCAGGGAAAGTAATAGCTCCTTGGACGATTCTTGGTAGCACTTTGGCTTACGCAGTAGTAGATGATGAACGACCTCATAGGGCTTCACAACGGTGCGTATATGTATATTGCTCTGCAGTCCAACCGTTCCGCAGTGAGAGCAATCATAATGAAGAAAATGACTTCTACAACTTCGAACACGGTTTACGTAGAGCACGAACTACTAATACTACTGGACGGCTGAGCTGAACAAGGGCCCGTCCTGCGTGCAAAATTTCATTCTAAATTCAAGTGATATTCTCGCTACATAATTAATTTCCATCAAAGAATGAGAGTCGGGAGAATAAGAAGCCGAATAATACTGCTCCAGTAAGTAGACTCCTAGCGATAGTGTTAGTAGTGTATAGTAGCAGCTAAGTAGCAAGAATCCATTCACGTATTGATCCCCGCAGAGAGATCTACCACGTCAAAGAAAGTTGCCTTCAGCCTTGCATGATTAGCGCAAAAAAAGTTGCAGATTTATTCCCCTTGGATGTTTGAATCCGAGTTACGAGCGGAACGTGATCTTCATTCTAATAATGAACAAATTCTCTTAAAAATCAATTCACTTACACCACTCATTATTATTTCTACTGCTGCAATGCGAACAAACGAACCTTCTTCCAATAAGCTTGGTCAAACAATCATTATCATCGTCTCGGTCGCTCCACTCGTGCAATACCTGCATGTGTCTTCTCCTACAGTTTCAAGATTCAATGTTAGTATTGCTACAAAGTGGAAAACCAGCTTCAGAAGAAGCTATTTTACACTTGCACATGAAACGTTTTATACATGATGATGATGATCATGATGGGTCAGACCCACCTGAAGCATTCATGAGCAACATCATCGTCGTCCTCATCATCTACTTCATCCCCACATCAACTATTTGATGCCTTCAACTCATCCACAAGATCATGATCTCACAGCCGTCAACTGAGGCCAATTATCACTTTTTTAAGCACTCGCCCTCTTTTTTCTTCAAGTGTTAATTTACCTTCTCCATCCTTGCAATAATTCATAATGCTGCTAAAACTGTTTTCCATCCTTCACTACGCAGGCAGGCAGGCGTGAGGCAGTCATTGTCATAAAGCAAAACCATGGGTCAACCTTTTCTGGCTAAAAATTATTAGAAAGACAAGCGAACCTCCGTTAAATTGTAACTAACTTCAAGTTTCAGTCAAGATTGATTGCCGAGAAAAAGTCAGGAAAAGTCAGAAAACAGGTCGATTTTCAAGTTTCTCAAACGGCCGCGTGAGTTCACTGCATTGCCATTGTTGTTGACTAAAAATGGCCGCATGTTAGGAGACATCGTGCTAATCGAACTCATCAATGGACAACCAGACAGAGCCTGTGATCAATTCTAAAGTTCGTTTAATACGAAAGCTCTAATTTTATTTTCCATCACAATGAAAATTCCTTTGAAGGCGTTACACTAGAAGGGTTTCCCCTGCTTGAATAAAAAAGCATACACACATCTGTGGCCAATAGAAGTATGGCTTATTAGCAGGATTTATGAGGATCGGATGAGAGAGGAAGGAAAAGGACGATAGAAAGATGTACTTGGTATTAATGAACTGGATATTTATTTTTCTACTTACCATCTCTATGTTTATTTGTTGATTTACTCCGTCATAAATTTTAGGGTCTTGCGAGAGTAGCTAGCTATACATAATGTGCGGTAAGGAATAACCGCAAACCACAAGAAGAAAATGAAGGGTAGAAGGTTGCATGTTTCAGAGATGTGCCTGGCCTGAGGCCTTCAGCACAGACCGCACACACCACCATAAAAAAGATTCGGTGTACATGGATTCATTATTAAAATACATATTCGGGTAACTACGGACAGGCCAAATATGAATTCATTTAATTAGTATATATACAGAAGAGACT
>JAQFYD010001330.1:0-12614 GCA_034694225.1 Bourletiella hortensis
ATGAAAAAAAATTAAGACCACAGTCAGTGCAAAAGTTTGGAAAAACAAAAATTGTCCAAGAAATACTGCCGAAACTTATAAACAGGACTTGCTCTGGAAATTATTGGGAAGTTACGTGCCACAATTATTATTAGTAACCAATACTACAACTTTGTGTTTTCACGTGGAATTTTGGGCGCATTGTTTTGGCAAGAATTCGCGTCCACTTTAGGAGGTTCTAAATCAATGACCAAAATAATAATATTCATTACATGGCGATTCAAATTAGTGGAAAAATTTAGTGCACAAATTACTGGAACTTACGGGGTAGGGCAAGGAGGGCAAATCACATCATCACTCAGTCCTTCTTGACAACTTCGGTATGATACTATGACAGGAATGGAATCTTCTGGTTTCATCACGGAAGATGAAGCCTGATTCAGTAACTGCAGGGAAATAATATTAAGATTATAAAATAATACTCAAACCCATTTTCTACAAGATACGGCGTAACTGTTTCTTACATTTGCTAGACTAGCGTATTCGTCATCATTCTCATCATCGTCCGAACTCTCATCCTCCGATTCGGAAACGAGCGGCAATAATTTGTCAGGCTTAGGGCAATACTGCATACAAACACAAATTAATCAACACTAGAACACAATCCAGACTTATTTCAGCTTGTACGAAGCTAAAATTACCCGAATTTCCATGAAGGGCGCAAAACGAGCCATAAGTTCAGGTGGTATTGGTGGACCGGTTCCTTCAAGTGAGTAATCCACGCCAGGAACCAATTTCCTCTTGGGTTTCGCCTAAAACATATCAAGTCTTATAAGTATAATTTTTTTTAAATTGCAATAATTATTGATTATCCGTATTTTCGTACCGAATCAGATGAATAGCCAGCTCTTGACCGTGGTCCTCTATCTCCTAATTTTGATTTCCTTACGTCATCATCATCAGTCCCACCGTTTTTCTTAAGTCGAATAACTCTCCTCTCCTCATTGGAATTTGTATGTTTCAAAGGTCTCAATAATTGCTGCTGCTGTTGTCTCTGTTTCATTCTTTGCAGCCGATTTCCAATCGTTTTGAAAGGTGATAATTTCGTTGTTGTTGTTGTCTGTCGTGTTAATGGACGAATACCTTCCAGTTTTTTGGATGCGGAATGCGAAATGAAATCACTGTTCCTCTTGGGTGCAATTACGTTTCGTTTAAAACGGGAGTATTGCGACATTGCAGGGCGTTGATCACCTCCCTAAAATAAAATACCAGAAAAGCATGAGGAATCAGCTTCGCTGCTACCAAGATATGAAAACATAAAGAGTAAGCAATAAATGGCATACCTTATAGTACAGAGAATCCCTATCTTTATCCGGACTGATATACGCCTCATAATTATTCAATCTTGTATTCCAATCCAACATGCTAACCCTAGGTCTGAGCCGACTTCGGATATCAGCATCATCAGTATTCAAACTGGTATTACAACTACATTCTAACATACACTTGACCTTTCCACAATGTTTAGCAGTAGTCTCTCCGTCGTTAGCACTATCTTTGGGGTCAGTGGCAGGATGAAGTGAGTGGCAGACGCAGCCAAGTGTACAGTAGGGTAATTTACATGTGGAACTACAAATGATATTTTTTGGAGGAATTATTTCCTTATTTTCAACATTTTCACTCGGAACTGTTTCTTCACTTGTCGTTGCCGTCACCGTCGTCATCACAGTCTCTTTAACTTCCGCCGCGGTGGTCGAAAACTCATGATCATCGTAGGGAATTTCGAAGTCCTTCTCACGAATGTAGTCCTCATGATTAATATTAACTATGATATTTCCATCGACTAAAATCTGGTTGCCTTCTAATTTGACGATTTCCGATTTTTCATCCTCTTCAAAACGCTTACTTCTTGCGCTGTAAGCTTTCGGTTTGGGAGCGGGCTGGGTCACCGGGGTCGGTTTCGTCGGGGGTAGAGTAGCAGTAGTAGTAGCGGCAGCAACAGTTGCTGCAGCAGGTCCTGATGCTGAAGATGATGATAATGAAATAGATTCCGAAGAACTTGAAGAAGGCTGCTCGACTTCTGTAGTTGCTGCTGGTGGCTCTGTCTTAATTTCAGGAACTTCGGCAGCAGGAGGCAGAGGAGGTGATGGGGCCTTGGTTGGCTTTGTGGTCAATTTTTTCAAGTATCGGTCCATCCCTGATTTCTTTGAGGATGCTTCAATTTTTGGCCTGGCTTTGCCCATCAGCTCGTAAATTTCTTTCATTTCATCCTCACCAAAGCAGCGACGATGTTTGAGTAGGAATTCTTCATGGGAAGTGGGACAAATTGAATCGGGAATGCTAACTATGGATCGAAGTGCCGTCTGTTTACTCACAATCATCCCATCAGGTGTGATTGGGCTGTTTGTATAGGCATCACTGCTATACTTTTTACACCAAGGTTTAGTACTATTGGATCTGGCAGCTGTTCTTGGAGCTCTTTTTGCTGCCTTGGTCTCTGTGGTTGTTGTTGGGGGAGCGGATTTTTCCTTTTCCTTATTGTCTCTTGTCGTTCTGGTCTCTGAGCTGTCTCTGTTTCTTGTGCTGTACAGAATTAAGTAAAGAAGAAAGTCATTTAAATAATTGTTTTACGGAAAATTCGGCGGTATTCGATTTTATTTCTACTGCTTGAAGATGAATCAAATGTGAAATAAATTTTGATTTTACCTTGATTTGGTAGCCATCAATGCTCCAGCATTTGCTCGTTTAGGTCTATTAGCCGGGTGTTTATTTTCAGGTATTTGCCAATAACTTCCGGTCAACGTGCAGTTCAATAAAGCTTCAGTTTTCTTGGCGGACACTTTTCGGTCCCTTCTTGAAGGTAGCTGATCTCTGTTGCTATTGCCCATATCGGCCGGAGCAGATTTTCGAGATCTGACGACCTTCTTATTCTTCTTTGTATCTAATTTTAGTTTCTTTGCTGACACAGGTTCAGTACGTTCAATATCATCATCATCATCGTCTTGTACCGGATCAGTCTCTTCTGGTTCCATTTCAATCATAATTTTGCCTGTATCCTTGGCTTCATGCGGATTTCTTGAAGCTACTGGAGTTTCTTTGTCATCAGAATTATTTCCTGACTCGTCCACCCGCATCTGTGTCTTGTCTTTCCCATGATTAATTATTTCTGTTTTCAGTCCGTCAGTTGTAGTCTTCGATGATGGATTTGTTGCTGTCGCTGCTATTTCTCTGGAAGGTTTGACAACTACAGCTTGACCTGATGCTGCTGACTGACCTCCGCCTGCTGTGGCCAAAGAATCAAAAGCACATTCCTCCGAAGCTGACAATCCGGTCATGTCGAAAATATCCGTTGCCTTGGCAGCTGAATTTGTAGTTGACAGACTACTAGGTGGATGAATTAAATTCTCAAGACTAAGAGTTGTATCGATGGCATCCAATAATCCATCATCATCTTCCACTTCCATTGAAGATACAATAATATCTTGAAAATTCTTCCCACCAAAATTTTCGGAAAATTCTTCCCCACGAACATAATCAATTCCAGCGTGTAACGCTTCAACCATGCTATTTCCTCCTCCAGCAGATGTTTCCGTCCCGCCAGTTGATGAGGTTGCTGCTGCATTGAAAACGATTGAAGGATTTTGAACTAAATTGTCCAAATCTTCTAAAACGTTTCCGTCCATTACAGAATTCGTTAGTTCCGCCACATCCGCATCAAAACAAACTCCCTCTAGACCCAAGTCCAATTCTATTTCTAAAGTATTATTATTACTATTTCCAACAATTCCAGCCGTAGAATTTGGAGGAACACTACTACTTGATTCATCCTGTTGAGTTCCAGTTGAACAACTAACATTATGGTTGACAGTCTCAGACTGAATAATTGTTCCACCGTCATCAGTTCTTCTATTCGTCATCGTCATCGTCGTCGTTCCAAGTCCACTATTTTTAGAAAGGGTCAAGGCAGCCTCATGGAAGGACTCTCCATTAAGTCGGGCCAAACGATCCACCTTCCGAACTTGACTCCTTATTTTTGCCATTGGCTTATCCCTACGTGGATTTAAAGTATTATTGTTGTCACTCATATTCTTGTTGCCCATTTTGGACTTGATCCCCTTCTGTTTAGCAGACTTTGGCCCTACGGTCATTTTGTGAGTTGATTTCTGCTGTGATTCCTGTTTCTTGGGGCTTTTCTTGCTGTTGCTTGTTAAAACGTCACCGCCGCCGCTTGACCTGGTGCCGTAATATTGAGATTTTTCGAGTAGTGCGGAAATTTTCTCGGTATTGAGGACAAAAGTGGAACTGGAACCTCTCTTACGTCTCAGTCCTCTCAAATCTACCCTTTGACCCAGGTCCACAAAAGGTTCATAATTTTTTAACAATTCTTTACGTTTTTTGGCTGTGACTCTGGACACGCGGGGCAATGTTTTGAGGCAGGATGCGTTCCCATAGTTCACGTCGGCAACGGTAGGCGGCTCTATGCCAAACATTAGCTGATCCTCCTTCCACTCATGATGCGCCTCAAATATTTCACAAACGGTTTCCCAATCTTTGAGCAAAACGGTTTCTAATTTTGAGGGAATGAACTGCGTTTTCAGGAAACTTCGCTGCGTCTCATCCAAACCACTATCCCTTGCGTTCACCCATTTCTCCGTTAAAGTTTGAGCAGCACTGAGGATCTCTTGCAGGGTCAAATGGTCAAGTTGCGTGTCGGTACATGAGGGGAAACAGTAGCGGCTTATTGTCCTTATGGCACTCTCACCATCAAATTTAAAATCAGTTCGGAGAGGTGAAAGGTCAGGTCGTGTAGTGGATGAGAATTGGGGCCGGGAGGAATCGTCATGCCATGATGATGATGATGATAGGGGCTTGGCATAAGAGGTTATTGAGGGCTTCCCACCAGGTTCATAGGTCATCACATGCATTGTGTCCCCCATGCGAATTATTTTCACTTGACCTTCCCTCAGGAAAGGGTCAAATGCCGTTGAGGATGGGGAGATGGGCGGGGGTTGGTCATCTTCAATATTGAAAGGCTCCTTCCCTGAGTTCGACTCATTATTTAAAAGTTGTATCCGAAAGTCATATTCGGATGATGATGACGAAGGGTCAGCTGGGTCAACTGAAGGAACCGTGGAGGTACTAGAGCAGGGGTTAGCCGATTCTGGATTAGTTCCGCCATCTACCGGCGGACTTTCTTCTACTTCTTTTTCAAGTAAAGGCATTGAAATATTGGAGGATCCTGAGCAGGACGATGAAGCTGTAAATAAGTAGGTGATTTCGAGTTTATTTTTATGCTAATACTGTGAAAAGCGAGATCAAAATCGCAGGGAAATTTTAAGCATGTTAAGAGACAGTATCATTACATATGCATGGGTTAACGAAACATAGGGAGGCCAACCACAACTGCATTAACGACCATTCACTAACTGAATACACCTGTATTACCAACATATGAGCTCAAAAACTGAAACTACAGCCGCATATGAATACAAAGAAGGCAAGCAATATCGCAAACGTTCATTTTGGAAGTTTTCCAAAAACAAACCACAGCGTCATCTATAGGAATCTTTCATCATCCGTCACCGACCAAAACTCAACGCTACTTCCTCATCCCAGCAACGAAAGTAGTTTGAATGGTTAGAAAACAGAAACCACACCAAAATACACCACCACATGCTCAAATCATAGCTTACATTTGCACCAAATACAGCCACCAAACCAGCCTCCGTTAGAAGCCCTTGAAAAAACCGAAAGAAAACTACACAAACGACCATCAGTTTCCAACGTGAACAAAGATGGACAAACGAAAGCAAAGAAAACATCTTTATTAAGCATCAGCAACCAAACATTATGGAACCCGAACCAAACCAAGAACAACAACAACAACAATGCCTTCTAATTGAAATACTTACAGCGAGACCGGGAAATACTCATAATCACAGCTGTAAACGTGACCTCCCACCACAGTCCCAACAAATACAATGAAACAGAAGTAACTTTCTTCCTGATGTTGATTGATTGATTACAATGCTCCTGATGCTCCACTCCACTCCGTCCTTCCTGAAACAATGTAAAACACAAATGATATTAACAAACAAGAGCAAATAACAATTGGAAAACTTAAAGAGACATTACATTTCGTTTTGTATAAGGAATACAAAGAGGAAACAGAAAATACGAAGATTTGTTGTTAGTTTTCCTTACAATTTGATTATGACGCTTTACATGAATTCAGTCAGTGCTGCAGCACATTGAATTGCAGCGAGCCCATTTGTTGTTCTTGTGCGTTGCTTAAATATTTCCTGTGGAATCAAGTCAGACGTTTGTGTAACTCATGCCCTGATGAGGTTTTATAATTGAAAATTTATATGGATCCTTCTAAAACGTGTTAAGCTTCACTGGCAAGTATTAACGCCTTGGAAAATTATTTGTTTTGGCTGCTAAAATGAATTGAACAGAGGGACTAGTAGAACGGCCCCTAGAAATGCCCAAAACTTTAATGATAAGTACCCGCCAACTTTGATTCCATGAGGGAGTGAGCTGCCGCGGAAATCAAAAAATTCCATGAGAAATCCGGCAAAATCCACGTGGGGACAGGTATTTCAATCGTAAGTCAGCATAATTCCTCAATTTTACGAAACACAACCTAACCTGTTATTTAATTTTGATTTTAGAACGAACAGACAAACAAATATGGCCGAAGCAGGAGATGATACGCTGATTGCCGAAATCGTTGACATATCCCTTGAAGATGACAGCCGGAGACGAAAACAGAAAAAACCTGAATTTATTCACCATGCTTGCTCTTTGGAGGGAAAAAATGCCCGGAAAATTGCCAGGAAGGAGAATAAAACAATGAAACTTATTACGAAGGAGATTGACTGTGAAATCAGTAATGAACCGACAAAGGTGAGTGTTGCTAAGTATTCAAGTCAGTCACAACAATGTCCTGCTCGCATAAACGTATGGGCAGTTGTAATTTGTTTTGTTTTTCAGTGGGCAGCCTTATGGGGACCAAGTTTGTCCTTAGGAACTCCAAAGTCCGTGATCAGGTCATTATTTGACCCGAAACCATTAGAGATCCGTCTGTACTACAATAAAATGTTTTGCACTATGAGATTTTCTTCGGCTGAGGATGCTGAAAAGGCCAAGACGGATAGAAGCGGTACAAATTTTATAGAAGGTCAACCCATGTATGTTGTTTTTTTGAAAAATGGTAAGTCTTTTGAAGGTTCTTGGAATGTTGCTCTAGAAACGCAAAATTTAAACGAGAAACTACTTTCACAGAACCGCCGGAAGAACCGCTGGATTTGCTAACTCCATTTTTAAGAAGCATACCTGAAGGATTGAGTGTTATTAACGACTTTATTTCCAAGGAGGAAGAGGAAGAAATTATGAAATTAGTTCCGTCAAATTTGAGCGAACTAGGTATGCTTTCTAATGCAGCGATCTTGTTGTGAAACTAAGTCTGAATAACTTTTTTTGTTTCGTTTGGTGGTTGACAGGACAAGCTTTAAAACGTCGTTGGGTACGGCATTTTGGTTACGATTTTGATTACGCAACAAATAATGTGGATCCGGACAAACCATCCGAATTTTCCGAATTTCCTCCCTGCGTCGTACCAGTGCTTGATCGTTTGGTAGAATCTAAAATAGTTCCCAGGAGACCTGAGCAAATTACGCTAAACCATTATTTACCTGGACAAGGTATTGATCTGTGGCCGTGTCTCAAATTCTGTATGTATATACCAATATATTATGCTAATAATGGCTTCCGTTATGATCCAGGGATCCCTCCCCATGTAGATACGCATAGTCCATTTGAAGAGCAAATTTTGTCTCTAAGTTTGGGTTCTCCTGTCGTCATGGACTTTAGGGATGGTGATAAACATATTTCTGTGATATTACCCGAAAGGTCCTTACTAGTTATGACTGGTGAAGCCAGGTGAGGGATTACTAATGAATAATGGCCATTTGTTACCAGTCGAATTAATCTAAAAATTCTTGGTCTGTATTTTGACGTGCAAAATCAGGTATCAGTGGACTCATGGGATTGCCAACAGAACCTATGACGTAGTCCCCGCAAAAGAATCCGGCATTGATGCTTTACCACGCCGAATTCGCATATCTTTAACCTTTAGATTGTTGAGAAAAACTAGAATTTGTTCATGCAGGTAATTATGCTTCATCATCACTATAAAAAATAATTAATCAGAATCAGTATAACTCATTCATTCTGTTTTCCTTGCAGGTATCCATACATGTGTGACTCTCAAAAAGGGAAGATAAGTGAAGAGAATGCAGCCAATTTGGAAAACTCTCTTGTTCACAAAGTAATACTAACAAAAATATGATTTTTAATTCGAAGTTGATTTCCGTGATGCAGTCAGTGTGTTAATAATATTTTTTCCTTACAGGTGTATGATGATATAGCGTCCCATTTTAGTTCAACGCGGCACACACCTTGGCCAAGAATAAAAGATTTTGTGTGTAAACTAGCCCCATGGGAATCCTTACTTGATGTAGGATGCGGAAATGGGAAATATTTGGGACTGCGTGACTCCTATGCTGAGGTTGGAACTGACATGAGCTCTGGTCTGCTTAAGATTGCCAAAAATGACCGAAAAGCAGAGGCTGTTAGATGCAATTGCCTGACATTGCCATTTAGGGACTGTACGTTTGATGCAGTAATATGTATTGCTGTCCTTCATCATCTGTCCACAAAGGTAATTCACTGTTTCCATAGGAATTCTGCCCGAATTATGATATTCCTACAAATGATGTTATGTTCCAGGAACGACGTTTGCAAGCTTTACGTGAAATCCTTCGTGTTCTTAGGGTGAATGGGAAAGCTTTAATTTACGTTTGGGCAAAGCATCAGAAAGTTGAGGATAAAAAATCTGTCTACGCAGAAAAAACTGAAAAGCGTGCGGGGATACAACCAGGAGCCACAAACACGGCTAGTGCCACTGCTACGAATTATTCATTTCTACCCATCCACGATTATGGAGCTCAGTTTTCCCATAATGACACACTAGTGCCTTGGATCAGTGGTCCAAGTGCCACTCAAGTTCATCATAGATATTATCATGTATTTGATGATAACGAGTTAGTGACCTTAGTTAAAGAATTGCTGGACGAATCATGCATTTTGGACTCATATTATGACCAGGGTAACTGGTGCGTCCAATTAGAAAAAACTGCTGCTGTTTGATATATCGAATTTATTTATTTGCGTTTCCAAATAAAAATTTTATATGAACAGAAATAATTGACAGGTATACGCACTATAAGGAATCATCATTCATCCAAAAAAATAGTTTGGAACTTGCAAAATACTAATAATTATTACTACTATTTTTCCTAAACAGATTAAAGAAGGAGTTTTAAAAATCTAAAATAAATTGTGAGTGATCATAGCCACTAATTTGCTACTACTACATTCTTAGCTCATAATATAGAAGGTTCAAGTAGATTTCAGGTATAAATAAATATATATATTTATATTTTTGGCCAGTCTGTAATCAATCACTTGCCAATACACAATAGGAATATTGTATCAGCTATTTACTATGGTTGCAGTGGCAGAAATTTTATTTCTGTTATTATTGGACGGGCCAACATCTCTCCCTTTTCGTAGGGTGAGCAATGACAGTGGCGGCGGTGGGGTACGGATGATTTTCTTTGTTGCAGAAATTGTTGCTCCTCCAGCTGCCAACGAAATTATATTATTATCGTCATCTTCGTAATCATCCTCGTCGTCGTCATCATCATCATCCATATCATCAGCATTTTCATGGACTGATGATGAAAAAACGTTTATGACAATTGGTTGTTTTGGCTTCATATCGTCGCTTTTCTCTTCTTGGTCTTCTTCATCATCATCATGATTTTCTGTCTTGAACAATAACTGCTGCTCAGACTCAAGAGCTAAGGATCCTTGTGGAGAGCCGAGGATATCCTCGTCGATATGTTCAGTTTCATCCATTTTCTTCAGGACGGCCATGAGATGAGATTTATGACCATTCTTGGATGATGGTAATACATTATTGTTGGATTTCCCCTGACTTATTTGTTTGTCTGGGTGATGTTTTCTTGTATGCTTTTGCATTAGAAATTTTCGTGTAAAATTAGCAGGACAGTATTCACAGCTGAATGGACGTTCACCAGTGTGGGTGAGAATGTGTCGTTTTAAATCCGTGGACCAACAAAATTTCTTGATACAGTGAGGACATTTGTACTTTCTTCGATGCTCATCGCTTTCCTCCTCCCGGAAGGATACCTGAGTAAAAAATAATGATGACAATTTAGCATACATAAATAAATCACATTTCTATGAAAACAAGCAGTAAATTAATTTCAGTCATTTGAACATAGCCATACCTCTAAGAATTTCGTTGGATCGAGCCCCTCAGAGAATTCATCTTCTTCTTGGTCAGCAATCTCGTCATCATCACCATCGTCCACCTCACCACCGATCAGGTCATCACTATCAGTTGACCAACGTCTTGCCGCCGAAGAAGACTCTTGAACAATATTCTCCAATAATTTCGGTCTCTTTTTCATCGCCATCATCATCATCAAATTCGTCCCCTCCTTCTTCTTCTTTGTCGTCTTTAACTTTTGAATATTCGTCGTAGTTATTTTCATAACCTTCTTCACATTGTTGTTAACCGCCTCTAATAGTGGTGGGGGCGGTGGTAGATCTTCCAAATTCACTTCTTGACTGCTACTCCCATTCTGCTGCTGCTTTGCTTTCTTGGCAAACATTTTCAATAAATTTGAACTTCGACAGTTTGTCTTGCCATTTGTACAATAACTGCTGCTGCTGCCATTTATGGAATTATTTTCATTTCCCGAGTTATTGTTGCTTCTTCCAGCTGGGTTTGGTATATGTGAAATTGTGACACTACCAGTTTTCAATAGTCTTCTCAATGATGCATCCTTCTCCATCATTTTCTTCACTGAGACCGGCAACTCTGTTGATTTGTGTTCCCTATTATTATTATTCTTGTTTCTCTTTACATTATTATTATTATTATTCGGTGAACTATACACAGTCACATAATTTTTCTTCTGTCCTTCCTTATTATTATTATTCTTCCTTGTTCCATTCATCTGATGATCTTGCTGTTCTTCTTGCTCATCGTCATGATGATGTTGATTATTATTATTATTATATTGTACTAGAAATTTGAAAGCGGAAACCAAAACGGACTGACTAATTTTCACAGGCGGTTGTGGTGGTACAGTATTAGCTTCTTCATTCATTGATTTACAAATCAAATTATATAATTCGTTGGCCCCGGTCATTGGGTATACATCCGATTCCAAAATAGATTCTGCCATTTTTTCCTTTCAAATCCTTCAACAATTCAACAAAAATTGTTTAAATTTTGTTCACGTCAGGTGTGGTGGTAATTATACGAAGTTGGCGGACGTTCAGATGAGGAGGCCGATGGTGTAATTCTTTTTGTTACAAAAATTTTCAGGTCCACCTGGTCGTCTTGATCAATAGTAATAATAATAATAATAAATTATTCCTACCGTCCACTACCACTATTTACTTTTGTAACTAATAATAATAATAATAATGAAAATGGCAGGAGTTGTATTACTACTACTACTACAAAGGTAACCTCGAATAATACGAACAACAATAAAGACTTCTTCTCCTTCTACTTCTTCCCATTAAGCCCATAACTTCCTTCAAGGACGAGTTAGTCCTTCAAATATTAATAATATAATAGTAAAAGCATGTCACCAATACAACTATGATTCCCATCATCATTCCATTGCCAAAGGACATGAACAAATCAGAACAACTCGAGTAAGTAAGTATAATAAGTAGTCAGTCAACAATCTTCTCATCTCATAAATCACATGAGAAAAGGGAATTTTTCGCACAATCAGGAACTTGGTAACAAAAATAGCTTGTACAAATTAAATCATTAATATCACAATCAAAGAAACATGGTTAGATACAGAGAAACAGAAGAAACACAGAAGATGATAGAGACAGAAGAAACAACAAAAGTCACGTCCTTCCTCTACACGTTCACTGTTAATTTCTGTTGTTGTTGTATAATATAACGTGGTGTTGTTTTTATTATTTTTTTATTATGTATACATACGTAACTTGCGTCGGTAATAATAATATTTAAAAAGGAACTTGAAACAATAATAATAATAATGAATGTAATATCACACTCAGCTCCATAGTTTTCCTACGGACTACGATACCGTACACTGGTACAGAGCTTTGTTTGTTATTTTTTCAAGCCTTTATTATTCCGTGTCCCTCAAACAAATTTTTTCCCGTCTCTTCTTCCACCTCGAACAAACGAACGGACGAACGAACAAAAAGCTTGTGAAACTCCAAGGGAATAAATGCAGACGACGGACCAAAAGTCATTTGGATGGCCAGAGATGGCAGAAACTGCCCCCGTTTTGTCCCAATAATATTATATCAGTACGTTCCCAGGTCAATAGTGTCCAGTTTTTTGGTCATATACAGCTATAGCTATGCATACAGTGCAGTGGGCAGGTCTCTCATGTTCAGTACTTTAGCTATTCAGGGGTCTGCTGTCCATATCTGATTGCTTCAGTACAATATGAAACAAACTGGGGCACAAT
>JAQFYD010001331.1:0-12606 GCA_034694225.1 Bourletiella hortensis
CTTTTTTTACTAATTTCAAATCTTTCAAGATTTACACTTGTATTTATTTTACTCCTTTGATAGTTCTCTAATGTTCACTAAAACATTTTCATTCTTTCATTAAATTGACACTTGTTTTTATTGGCAAAAGTTCCTTTTATAAATAAAAGTATGAATACCAAGTTACCCCTTAACTTATTGAGTTTAAGAAGTTGTTTTTCTTGAATAATTAAAATATTAAATTTTGTTTTTGTCTCATAATACATCTTAGACAAATATATGATTCTAATTGTTGTATAATTTTTATATAATGATAAAATCACTCAACAATAATTTTTATTGAAAAAATCTTCATTAAATAGATTTACCCATGTAAATCATAATATTGGTATTAACGCCACTTTTAGTTTTGTATACCACACTAATAAAGCTTGGCTATATTTCTAAATAATCATAATATAGTTTAATTAAATTTTACAGTCATAGTTTAGGCTTGTTTTAAAAAAATAGATACTGGTAAAACATAAGTTTTTAATAAATAAAACAGTTTTAGTTATTTTTATTTTAAAGCAAGTTTATTGAAAAAGACTAAGATGATCCATTTATTTTGTCCATTTCCATTATTTTACACCAAATCTACCGATGAGGTTAATTTGACGTAAAACATTTTTTAAATAAAAATATCTCAAAAACTAACTATTATTTTGGACCAAGTAAAATTATGGTAATTCACCAATTTAAAGCTTATTCATAGTTTGGCGTTTATTTTTTAATAATATTGTTTACTTACCCCTATACATACTTTTTATACCTATTTCTACCAAATGAGGTCAATTTGACCCAATGGTTTTTTATTGTCAATACGAAATTTTTTAAAAAAGTAAACTAATTTTTATATAATATATATAATGAGATATACTCTTGTATTAAACTCATTTTCAGATTCATTCATTTTGTTGTCCACAAACAACAAAATATGATTTTTAAAAATCACATGCTAGAGATTTAAAAATCAAGAAACAAGGGTTCTTTCTAAAAATTCACTTTTTTCAGTAAAAATGTTTTTCGTAATAGCTATTTTGAAATAAAATATTTTTATTAAAAGAGTATATATACGTATTCTTTGATAAAATCTCCACCATTTTATGAAGCTTTTTTATATTTATTTTAATTAAGTTTTATTGAAAATTCAATGGGTCAAATTGACCTTATTTGGTAGAAATAGGAAATAAAAAATCCCGGTAGATTTAGTGTTAAGCTGATTGCTAAACCCGCAAATCAACCAGTGCTTTTGACATATATTTTTTTGTAAAACGAGTTTATTGAAAAGTTAAAAAAACTTATTGTATCAAAATCAACATTCCTTCATGTAAGGCTGTACACTAAACAAGTAATATGTAGGGCTCAAACAAAAAGCCAGAAAAAATTGACAGATGGGGTCACAAAAAAGACAGATCTGACAAACGTCATTATGACTAAAATCTGAAACATATTTTCGTGCAGTAAAAATGGGGTCTTGTTTCATAATCACTTGTTTAAATCTGGCAAAAAATGTGAAACCAAAACAGAAATCTGTCTATTTTAAACAGATTATAAATTATTTTTGTTTATTAAAATATAAACAAAGTTCTGCTATTTTTATTAAAAACAGAGCAAGTTTCATTTGTCATGATTTTGAGCCCTAGTAATATGACAGCTATATTGTACTACTCTGTTCCGAAATAAGTGTCCACTTTTGAATTTTAAAGCGTTTCGAAATAAGTGTCCACTTTTATGATTGAAAATTAGATAATAAAATCATTATAGTGTCTAACAAAAAACATGTAAAGAATTGAGCTTAAGATAAACTAATTTTGTTTAAAATTAACTCTAATAAGCATTATTTATTTTTATATTTTGATCATTTTTAAAAATTAATGAAATCACTGAGTGATTTGATTTTGTGATTTTGATCAGTTTCACATGAAATGTGAAAATTTGATCAATGGTTTCAAAATATTTTTAGCTTTAGAAAAGCTAATCATTGTTTTTAAAAATAAAATGATAATATAAAAATCTATGTTATTTTTATATTTTGCAAATTTTTATTTTTATATTATCTAAATTGCACTTAATATTATCAAAATATGAAAGTGGACACTTATTTCGGAACAGAGTAGTATATCTTTAAGTACTGTATAAACATGTTTCAACCAATACATATACATAGATTTAATTTGGATACCGGTAGGTATCGGTATCGGCTCACTCGACTCGAAGCCAATAAGAATGATTCAAGTTTAAGCCCGAACCAATAAGAAAAAACAGAGTCGACTCGTAAGTCGAACTAGCCGTTTAAGCCATTAAAAAATGGAACAATATAACTATTATTGCAAAAAATTGAAAACCCAAATCAAACTTTATACTGTATATCACTAAATAATATAATGTGGCAATAATTAACAAAATTTATTTTGATTTTTATGAAAACAAATTATTCAAAAACTTAATATTAAATACATAATCTAATCATATATAATAAGTTTGCAATAAAACCATTCAAAATATGGTATTTGCAATATTTATTAAATTTAAATTTCATATTTGCGTGTTTAATATAAGTGAAGTTAACCTACCGTATTTCACGCGTTTTCTGCGCAAAATTTTATATCGAATTTCAATTCAATAATTGTTTAAAAAATGTTTCGTCTGAATATGAAAGCATTATATTTTAATGTTTTTTAAGTTTAAAAATACATAAGTTAAGTATGAAAACAAGAAATAGTATTTCTCGATAATTTTTTGATAGTTTTATTACTTAAGTAAAACTTTTTCTCAAAATATCTGTTTCTTATTAGCAGGCACATTTTTAAAAAAATATACATGCGATCTGCGCAGAAAACGCGTGAAATACGGTATTTAAAAATTCAATTAAATATTTCAAACTTCACTGGTGAATAGAAATCATTGTACACTCCATACTGCAAGAGAAAAGTAAAATTATTGCAGTTGATCCTCGCTAAATATGGCCTCGTATTAATACCAAAAATGGTATAAAAATCACCATTTTTATATGTAATCCCTCACTTTATACCATCCTCGCGTTAATACACATGAAGTTTACTAAAATTGTAGAACAAATAAAATTTTCCATCAATTAATTAACAATAAAAGAAAAGGGGTATGAGTAAAAAAACTAATTGATTAGTTATTATGTAAAATAGAAATTAGGATAATAGGATAAATATATTACTTTTAGAAGGTTTTTTATAGATCAGACAAAGGTGATTTAATAACAAGTCATGATGATTTGCAAACTTTCATATAAGAAAATATTGTTTTAATAATTTGATGAGATTATAAATTATATATGAAACTATAATATAAATAGGATCAAAAAAATTTAGAAAAAATTGACAAACGGAGACCTAAAACAGATAGATATGTCAAACACCATTATGATTAAATTTTGGAAAGTTTTCTGTGAAGTAGAAATGGGGTCTTTAATTATAAACGCTTGCGTGAATCTAGCAAAATTGCAAATCTTAAACTGGTTTCTGCCTTTTTAAAGTATCATGAATTATTTTTTATTAAAAGAGAAACAACAATATGCCATTTTTATTACAAATTGAGCAAGTTTCGTCCGTCAAAATTTTGAGCCCTAAATATATGCTACTGATACTGAGTATATATCTTAGAGCCAATAAAATGTATACAATGACTTTATTCATTTAAAAATTAACTCAATTTATGCAGAACGCATAAATATGTTAAAAAAGATATACAAGAGTAGAAAATAAAGAGGTTCATTCCCGGCAGCTCCCTCCGCAGAGCTATTGATGAATTTTAAAATTCATTTAGATTTAAATAACTTTGAAAATATTTTTAACCTAGAAATATGTAATACAGACCACAAACTATACAACACAATGTTAGGAAGAAACTTTTTGAATAAACAAGACACCAATAATCTAGAAATTTCTTTCTCAAAAAAATTTTCTCTGAGTATTGATAAAAATATATGGAGTGATATTAGAAATGAAAATATACAACCGAAACACACTGCTTTTATGCTCAAATTATTACACTGTAAACCAGGGGTAGGAAAAATTGGATTGCAATTAAATTGGAATTTATTTTTTTAGCAGTCAATCAATTGGAATCTATGTTCTTTCCAATCTTGCAATTGGTATATTGCAATTTAATTGCAATTTTTCCAGTCAATTGGGCAATTTTCAAACAATTGCAATTTTCAATTTAATTACACAATTTTAAATTGATACTTAAACTTTAATTGCAAAAAGCTGTCCAATTGAAAAAATTATTACAATATTATCCAAACAACTAAATTTAATAATATATAATTAAATATAGAAGAATATTTTATTTATACAACCAAAATTATTTGTAATTTTTAAAATCCGTTAATATAACTATTTCAATGTATAATTTTCAATTTAATAAATATTGAAAATGACTTATCCGAGTTTTTTATAAAAATCATGTATTCATTTATAAGCACTTAATTCATGATGTAAATTTAAATACAACATTATTCATTTAAACTTGTTATGTTTTTACACACATTAATAGCGTTAGCTTTTTACGAAAAGACTTGTAATTGAAATTTTCTATAAAAACGTTTTTTGAAGATATTTTGTAATAATTTTTTAATTAAAAGACATTCTTATTATTAATTTATTAAAAGTCTGCAGATAATAATTAAACAATAACTCTGTTGAATGAAAAAATACTATATCTATAAGATGCAACGCACAATATATAAATATGCTCGCACTATCTAAGGGCATCATGATGTTAATCAAATAATATTAATATTTCTACAAGAGACCCGTTTTGTTTAGTAAATTTCAAATAGCATATTGCATATACAAATTCAAAGATATTAACAATCAATAAGCATTTATAAAAACAATATTAAACTCACACTAAAAACGCACACCAAATCCTAATTATATTGATTCTATAAGTTTGGTTGGTAAATATAAAAACATTCACAAAAACCAAATATTATATATATTCTTAAAGCCTTATAAACTACATTTTTGTAGTACATATTATATATTAAATAAAGAAGAATTCACACCAAAAAGTTTTTATATTGTATGTAGAGTTTTATAAAACGATTATATGGTATAGCAAATTATGGGTATGTGATTAAATATTATTGTGTAAAAATACCACTTTTTACAATAATCTCTTAATGCAGCCTTATAAACAATTTTATATGCCTCGAAAAAGTCAATGATGCAAGAAAACGAATTATCTTGATACCATTTTACACAATATTATCGATCAATAAAAGATTTGTTATTATTTATAAAACTTTTAAATTTATGTGGTTAAATAATCTTTCAGAATATTTCAAACACCATAAAATCAAAAACATCTTATATGTTTAATATATAAGATAATATTATCCATGATGATAGGCATTAGTGGTTTAGTTAGTAATTCTTCTTAATACATTGCGGTTTTGTGAAATAAAAACATAAGTACCATTTTTATGGATTATAATAAAACCTTTGCGATACAATTACCAAATTTTACAAAATATATTGAATATATAACTATATTTCAATAAAACAGATAAAATTTGATTGCAATTACATTTGGTTAATTAAGGCTACATCCAACATCAGGGAATTTGTATACTTATATGCTCACATTCTAAATAGTTTATATACACAGATTGCTATTGCAATGAATTGGATTTGCATTAAGTTTAGCTGTTCAAATAAACCCAAGCATTATGTTTTAAGCAATTTTAAATGTGCGGTGCTAATTTTAATTTAATAGCTTTCGCTTTGAAAAATAAACAATTGTGAATGCTTGAAATACTTACAGCAAATCAAGAATTAACTAATTCTAAGTTGAAAGCATATATCTGTTAATGAAAAAAATTTGAAAATATTGATTAATGTATAACGTTTCAATTTAAAACCCGGTTCTTGGATTTTGTTCTAAACTCGAAACTAACTTCATGAGTTAAAAGGATAAAACATATTAATGAAAATTTATTTAAAAACAATATATTAAATACAAGTCTTTTTTTATCTCGCTACGCTCGCTCGTTTATTTTACAATCAACCTTTTTATATCATGTAATTAGCTAAAATTTTATCAAAGTAATAATTATTAATAATAAATATGCACAATTTTGAATTCTATAATAATGTTTGTATATTAAACACATTATTGCAACTAAATTTTGGTTATAGATAGGGGTCAAACAAAAAGCCAGAAAAAATTGACAGATAGGGACCAAAAAAGCCAGATCTGTCAAACGTCATTATGACCAAAATCTGAAACTGTTTTAAAATTAAATAAAAATCTTGACGAAAAAAAGAGTAAATAAAAATTTTAGTCTTGTAAAAAAATCATATTTTATAATAAAGGTTTATTGCAAAAATTCAATGTAAAGTTAAAGGCTTTTAAGAGTCTTCATTAAAGTATAGAGCCAACAATTTGCTCAAGTTATCAATAGATAAATTTATTTTATTTGTAAGTAATAATTTCAAGCTTGAAAAGCTTCTTTCAACCAAACAAGTTGTTAGTGGAGCATTTACCTAAAATTTCTCTACCGATTTAACTGCTGAATACTCCATAAAAAAGTTTAAATCAGGGTTTGATGATAATATACTCTCTAAAATGTGTTTTCCTGTTCATTGTAAATTAAATCTTTTACATCTTTAATCAATTGAATCTGTATATACAGTTATATTAGATAGTTCCAGTGTTTTTATAATGCTTGGAGTTTTCAAATATTCGTGTATTTTTATAAATTCTTCACCAAATAGTTTTTTTATCATAGTATTTTCTCATTTCCATACCAATTTTATGTTCTAATGATGGCTTAAGTTTTTCTATGTTATCAAAAACCCATTTAGCCATCTCTAGCCACGTACCCCATCTTGTTATGATAGGAAATTTGGAGATAGCTAAACCTTTTAATTCTTTGTATATTTTCTTATTTTTTGGAGCATTTTTAAACATCTTAAAATTAGAAATAAACATGTTTATATATGTCGTGTTTTTGCGTATATACTCTGAACAGTTATGTAAAGCATGACAAAGACAAGTGACATGCAGCATGTTTACATATATAGTTTTTAATTTTTTACCTAATAATAGACAATAAGGAGCTCTATCTGTTAACAATAACTTGAAATTATTGAATTCTTCTGGCTTCTGGAACAGTTTTTGCAGTAAAAAGTTTAAACGAATAATAATATCATCAGAGGCACAAGTTTCCTATTCAAATGTATCGATTAAAAAAGGTTTTCTATGTTCATTATCTTCTCAAGTGCCTATAAGAATATTTAAAATTTTCCTTCCAAGTCTATCTGGAGACTCATCCAGCATAATATAGAAAAATTTACTTCTGAAATTTTCTAACCATCTTTCAAAATTCGTTTTATACATATTGAATATATAAGTATTAATGTAGTGAGTAGAGGAATATGCTTTTCTTTCATATCCTTATTCTAAAATATATTTGAAATTAATATCATCTAATTTACTAAGAGGAAACTTATTGGATAACATCCAATCTAAAATCATATAGTGCCAATTCTTCTCTGACATACTACCATTTTTATTATTAACTTCTTAATGTGGAGGTGTTTTTATGCAAATTACTTTGGTTATGCCTTTCAAATATTCTTACACCTTCTTTAATATCTATTTTTAAATTCTTGTCGCATACTTTGCAATTAGCTATGTTTTCTTTGAGTGTAAAATGCTTGTTATCTTTTAGATATTTGATCAATATGTAATTTCTTCTCCATCAATATATATTCTTTTGTTCATTTTTTTAAAAAACAATGGGATCCATTCTAAATTTATTAAAACTTCAAATCTGTCAAAAATTTTGGAAATTAAAGAGGAATCTGTCTTTTATAAAAAAGTTACAATTTACTACTTAAAAATTAAAAACATTATTATAAGTGAAGTTTTTATCAAAAATATGAAAGTTTCACCTGCAAGGATTTTGACCCCTAGTTATAGAAAAAGGATATTTCTAAAATACTCAAGCTTCGTAAGATAGTTGTTTTTTAAGATGCTTATTTAGCGTGGAGATATAATTTTTTATAAATGAGTGAAAAAGCCTAAAGAGCAGATATAAGTTATGGAATTTAAGACTCATGATTGGGGGATAAATTCCATAAAAAGTTACCATTAAAAATTGTCGAAATCACAAATTGCATTTATCTTTTATGATAAATGCTAAGTGCATAAATCGTTATTTTCAAAGCATACACATGCATACTATTGGTGTAAATGTACTATAAATAACTCTCTAATAAACTTTTATATATTTTTGTGGTATTTTTTAATTTTCGAAATAGATTCATTCCACAATATACTATTTTTAAGCGCAATAATTGCAATTTTTTTCAAATAATAGAATTTTAAAGAGCAGTTTTTTGTCCCCCTTACTCATGTTATTTAGAGTTTCTTTATAAGAAACTTTTTTGACGAAAATTTCCGATATTGAGTAATAATAACGATATAAAATTTATATAATAATTTAAACATCATAATTTAAATAGTATTGTCGGTGAAATAAAAACATTTATTAAAAAAGATATTGATTGTTAAGAAAAAGGTTATTAATGTCGAAAGAATAAAAAGTAGAGCATCACTGTTTCAGCTTTTGATTAATATAAGTAATTTGATAATATTAAAAAACAAATATATCTCTTATCATAAAATTTAAAAAATATTTGAAAATTATTATAGATATTCTATTAAAAATAAACAAAATTTTATCAGATATTATAATTGAACTCCATTAAGTTCTTTGTATAATTTGATATAAAACTATTGTTGTTTTTTATCAAATCATAAAACTTTTTTTCTTTTATTAACTAATTTAAATATATAAAGATATTTTTATTAAAACAAAAAACCAACTAATTCTTGATAATAAATCTTATCATCCCTCTTGTTTTTAACTCAATTAAAAATTTTTAATCAAATATGCACCTTTTTAATGCTTTAAATATAGTAAAATGTAAAAAATATATTCAATAAGTAAAAAGATAATAATTTTTAATTAGTAAGTAACATAAAAATAGGTAAGTAGTAAATTGAGGTGTCTTCAAAGGTCCTTAGAATGAGTGGCGGACTAAATATAAAAATAAGTTTAATATACAATAGATAAGATTGGTAATTTTCAAAATTAATTAGAATATTTTGAAAAATAAAAATTTTCAGCCCATAAATCATAAAAAACTATAAATTAGAGAAATCTCTATACCAAAAAGAATAAAAGCGGAATGACAAAATGACCGAATGACAGAGAATTAGTAAAAATATATATATGATATCAACAAAATCAATAACTAGTATTTTTAGATTTAATGCCTATTAGATTTTAAAATTTTGCGATTAAAAATCTCTATGAAGGGCAGAGAATTAATCAAAAATATCTGTTTTCATATTTCTTAAATTTAACGCATGTGTTTCTATTAAGATTAAAAATTATTTTTGAAATATTATCAAATTTAGCTTATTTATATTTCTGTATCTTTACTATAAAAAATTCACAAAACCCAATACAATTGCAATTAATTGTAACTCCACTTTCAATTTTTCTACCCCTGATTTAAAGTGAGGCATCATAATTTTTTTGACATAGACTCTATGAATTTAATTTATTTAAAATCAATTTTACGGAAATAAAATAAATAAGGCAAAAATAATATTATACGTGAAATATTTGCTAGATAAAATTATTAAATATGATTCTTATACTTTTTTTAAAATTATTAAGAAAATATATTTTATAAAATAGATAATTAATTCAACAAATACATAAAATATAATGTTTTCGGATACTTTTAGAAACAATATCACATATAAGGAAACAGTTTCAATTAAAACTAAATATTAATAAGTTAAATATATTCTATCAAAAAGAAAACAAAGTCAAAAGTATTTTTTAAAAATAAACATTATGAGGAAAACTGCAAAAAAGATGGCATATGTACATATACAGTATTTGAAATATTACATTTAAAATCCCAAAAGGTAAAGACAGTAAAGTAAGGGCTAGAGCTTAAAGTAGATGTGATATATTTAATATTAAAAGGCATGTTTTTGAAAAATTGAAAAATAATAGAAAACCCTCCTACTCTTCAATAAAGAAAGAATAAAATTTAGGTACCTCTACTAATATAATAATAATAGCTTTAATAAGTATAGGTTTTCACTTCGAACTAAAGCTAAAAACAGATTTTAACTACTGAAAACCGTAAAGACAGAATTTATTTGCAGTTTACCATTGAAATTTATGACTGATTTTAATAATGTTATTTTTAACCTGAAAATACTCCCTCTTGAAGGACGAGAAAAAACTGGGATATTTTATTATAAAAAATTAAAAAATATCAAAATTGAAAGAAATTAGTTTTATATAAGAGGACGAATAATAATAATTGGCGCAATCAGTAGTAACTGAAGCCTTAGAATAAAAATAATCGACATGGTTTATAACCATGAAAAATATAACAATGATTTGCTTAAAGATATTTTCCGTGAGAAAAATTTTATATAAAGAAGACACCTTTATTTGGCAGCAAGTCAACCTTTTTATCCATAAAAAGTTTCTAAACTAAATCATTTTAATATAATGACTCAAATACACTTACAGTGTGTCTCAAAAAAGTGGACACCTTTAATTTCATGAACAATAAACCGAAAATTCTAAAACTCGCGAAAATAACATAAAAAGTTATAACATAAATATTTGCAATTTTATTTTATTTCTATTCTTATATTTTTTCTTGGCCAAAAAACATTTCAATTTTGTCTTAAAAAAGGAGGACACTTTTTATAATATTGTCAAAACCGCTAAAATATAAATATAAGATATTATAAATAATTTATCATAATAGTTAATTAGACTTTATAGCATTTCCACTTATATTTATCACTAAATATGTACAAACTATTTTTTTAAAAATTTCTTTTACTAGATGCTTTCATATAGATATTTTCTTTATGAAAAATGAAAATATTTGGCTTTATAGCTTAATAGATGATAAATTTATATATATGTCATAAATTTATACCTTTTTCTTTCCACCTTCATTTAAATCTAAATTGTGATTGCTATGTTTGTATTTAGAAAAATAAGCGCAATAAATTCCATATCATATGCTATAAAGAAAAGAATTTAAACTTCTATTATAGCCTATATTATTTTAAGTATTATATATTAATTATAGACACCAATATGGTACAAAAACATAAAATCAAAGATTTTGAATTTTCAAAATGTTGTTGATGCGCTTAAATTAACTTCTATGCGATTTTTCAATAAAGATAATACTCTGTAATGACTACTTATATGATATTCTTTATCTTGTACTTCAAAGATTAAATTTTATTTATATTATTACTACATCACATCTTAAAATATATAGATCATGTTAATAATACTAGAACCTTCACGTTTAAAGAGTTTATTACAAATATTTTTAAACACATATGTCCCCATATTTTTAGGCTCATATTGCATCATTAATAATTTAAAATACAGAGTTATTCATAACTATAGTTCTTGGATTTGTAGCTTAAAAATTTTACGCAAGAATAACAAGTTTTAAAGTAAAAATATCTTATTGAGAGCTCCCTTGAAGTTTCATAAAACAATAAATAATATAAAAGTTTTTTTATTATATATTATTACTTTCAATGATTTTACAATCAAATTTTTCGAAAATCATCCTTATCGTTTAATTAAGTCAATATCTAACCAAAAGTTGAAAATTATGCCTTTTTATGACTATTTATAATGGTACTTTTATATAAGTTCCAAATATTTATATTTTGGCGGTTTTATTTATATTATCAAAAGTGTCCACTTTTTTTGAGACTAAATTGAAATTTTTTTTGAATAAGAAAAAAATAAAAACACTACAAAGAAAATAAAATGGCAAATATTTATGTTATAGCTTTTTATGTTATTTTTGCAAGTTTCAGCATTTTTTGTTTATTATTCATGAAATTACAGGTGTCCACTTTTTTCAGACCCATTGTAAATGACTGTCCTATAGTCCTGACTTAAATATCATAGAAAACATTTGGTGTATAGTTAATGACTCAGTATATAACAAGACTTTTAAAAACGAAGCCGCGCTTATTGAATCAATTTTGGAAGCTTCAAAAAATTGATAAATACAAAATAAAAAAATCATATCAAAACTATCAAAATTATTTATTAAATATATTAAGATATACCGTATTTAGATTTAAATATGAAATTATATTTTATTTAAAAGTAATTTTTATAATCGCATTTTTGTAATTTTACTGTTCATTTATTTTAAAGAATGAAAATAAATTTTTTAACACAGAGTATATTTAAATATTGTGTAACAAATTGTGTATAACATAGTGCTCTTAATTTGATAATATATGTTTTGTGTATTAAAAAAAGTGAGTTGCTATTAGTAAATTATTGGAGTGTATATTCATTTTCTATAATAGTATATCTAAGGTATATAATCACATAATCAATCAATCTAATATCCTATAAGCAGGGTTTTAAAAAGAATAAGTCGAAATGAAATGACTGACTGAAATTTCTGACATGAAATGAAACAATCTTTTTTT
>JAQFYD010001332.1:0-12602 GCA_034694225.1 Bourletiella hortensis
ATATGCACTGTATGTAGCAATTCCTGTTGCTTGGCTAGGACTGCGTGCACCTCGGAAGAAGGAAGAAGGAGCAAACAACGATGATGATGACTGTCTTGCATGGAGGTAGATTGAAGAGCAACAGCATCTTGTTGCTTACCTACTTGCATACGTAATATCATCATGTACTATTATAAGTTGACGTAAAGTTAGTAAGGTGCTCGTTTGGATCGTGAATGAAAATAGCACATGTGATTGTGACGTTGTTTATTCATACGGTTTGGCCATTTTTCAGGCCTTTACTCCGCTTTCTTCCTAAGTGCTTCTTATTACCCACCACCAGGCCGTGAGAGAAGTGAAGAAGCTGTAATCTAGCATTCTCCTTATGTAGCTGCGTGGTGATCTTTCCTACGTACAGCCTCTACCTCTCTAATAATTGCTTATATCAGGCTGGTGTTTGGGTTCCCCTCCTAACCAGTAATAGATTTATGAGGATCCTAGTGCCAACATGTTAACGTAATCAGAGTTCAAGAAAGAGGATGAGGTTGAAATGAAGAAGCTCTTGTACTACTGGTGCAGAGACTTTTGGGGTCACCTTCGGCCTGAAAGTTCCATCGAGTCAATCTAACGCTAATACATTGCATTGGTGTTAGATACGCGGATTTAATCAAGCTCCGTATTAATTTTTCAATTAAAGCTACAGAAGAAAGATTCGTCCTCTGTAGACGAGAGTATAATGATAAGCGTAGAGCTGGTATTTCAGTAAATGACCTATCCTGTATATGAGGAATGTGAGTGCAGGTTGGGAGCAAGGGCACTAAATTTCCAGTTAATGATTTTTTCGAATGACATTATTTGGAATCTTTCCTGCGGATGAGAGAAATGTCATAAAGAAGTTATTGAACGGCCTGTGGCTTTTCAGTATTTGGAGCTGGAACTCCATCATAACTTCATAACTATGTCTGTCTCCTGCCTGCTGGCAAAGGTCCGTCTGAGTATGGCGAAAGCAAAAGAATATTTTTTTTCGGTTTATGCGTCGACCGGAAATTTCTCTACTGGAGCTGGAATATTGCAAGAGCTATTATAGTCAACCATTTATTTTCCTTGGTAGTGAAGGGCGTAGATTGCTCGTTGACACCAGATCTGTGTAGGTTTGTTTTACATTTGCCAGGATGGATGGAAAGCTGGCAGAAGGAAGGAGGGAGCATATTGATGAGATTTGATGATGATTAAAACAGAAACTGTCGCTTGGGCTTTTGATCTGTACCATGAAGATACAGTACGTAGGACCTATCGCAATACAACTACGGAGTATCATAAGGAAATTCATTCAGACAAATGTTGTCCTCATGATGAACTTGTGCACTGTCTGTAAGACGTCATAGTTGAGAGTGCAATTTGAAGTACGGCTGATTCTATTTATACACCGTTTTTAAGCTTTTAATAAAATTCGGCCAGACAGGCAAGGAAACCGTGTTCAAGCTAAAGTAATCTGACAGAGGAAGAACGAGAACGGGTTAGCGTCTGCTAGTGTTATCATATCAAGGATGAGTACTAGTACACTCATGAAATGGCACTTGTTGTTTCCTTGGTAGTTTTTTTTATTTATTCTGTTTCGGTTTTTTGAAATGACAACTAAAGTTGCGCTGTGTTGGAGGAAGAACAAAGGGATTTTTAACGTTGCATTCATTATTGTTTGTTTACGACGATGTGGTGGAAAGAGGAATAGGAAAAATATAATGATGATTATTACGGTTTCATACTTTTGCCCCGCTTCTACTGTTTGATAGCATTCATGCATGAATTCGTAATGACGAAGGCGGTTCTAGGAGCAGCAGTAGGTGTTGTTGTTGTTATTATTGTCAGAGAAGAGGGGTTCTGGCTTTTCTCGAAAGTTTTTAACATCCTGATCTCTGGAAAGTGTCGCATACATTGATAACGTGGTCTACAGAGCCAAATTAAAATTTTTACCAGCTGCGGCATCGTCCTTGGTGTGCGCTGTTGTTGGAGCCGGTTAATGGCACAGGGGCACGAGCGGTCGGAGATCTGACGACGAAAATGATTCAGTCATCATAATTCTGTCAAATAATGGATGAAGATGAGGCGAAAGAGCTAGCTGTGGCAACAGCTTGCGCGTTTCACTGTGAATGCTCCACTCCTGGTCATGAAATCATGATGACGTTGATGATGATCATCATGAAGCTTGTTTCGATTCTTGAAGGGTTAATTTCTGATTTAAAGGGGGAAATTTCGCTATTTGCTCTGCCATTCTACTCCTAGTTTTGTGACAGAATAAAAGCTATTGAGTGTTTCGCGTTTGCTTCTGTATTGTTTCACACTTTTAGTAAGTGTTCATAATACGATCAACAAGTTGACTATTAGCATAGTTATTGAGTTATCCACTCCTATAAAATTTAGCGATGGAGAAGTAGTTACTTCTCTTGTGTTTGCTGTTGGGTACTTTAGCGGATGGAACGGCGTTTTTAGCCGTGGTAAATTTTCAGTGCTAAAGGAGAGCATGCCAAGAAAATACATTGATGATGATGATTTCGATGGTGATAGTGGCTGATCTGTAACATTTAAGCTGCATACATGTCAGTGGAGTATAAACACATGTGATGGCTTCGAGTGTTGTTGTTGTGTGCATTTGCTGGTCCGTGAGTGTGTGTGTAATTTGCATCAGATACTGCTGGCTGCCAGTTAGGATTAGAGCATCTTTCGCATGTGAGTCTTCTTGAGTCACGTAGCTATACATGTAGGTGTGTTGGAGGATATGGCTGTTGGGGAATGATTCTGTCTGTGTATATGCCAAAGGATGTATCATCCAATATTTTAATGCGAGGAGCTTATGTGTGTTTTTTAATGCAAGGTAAGGATTTGGAGTTTATTTTGAGGAGAATGGTGAGTCAGAGGGTATTGCTGGTATCGAGGAGTAGGTGTTTTCTTTTTTTGGTTCCTCCTGGTCTTGTCCCCTTTGTATCTCCCTAGTGTGAAAACGATGTATTATCATCATCTTCTGTACGGGAAAAACCGTTTATTCGTCTAAATTGTAAATATTAGCAGCGACCAACTAGAGACCGTGAGAAATAGAATGGTACTAGCAAAACGACGGATGGGACATTACCATGTGAAAGCGCATTGACTTCTGCAAGCATTCCTTCATATGTCAGTATAGAAAAGAGATATTATGCAGAAATGAAATCTGTACAAGATGCAATGGGGCAAACGGAAGTCCAGAAGTGGATTACTGTCGCATGATTAACTTAAGTTTTGGTGCTCTGTTCTTGTTATGGAGAAGATGATGTTGTAGGAAATAAGTTGTAGTTCGAGTTGGATGGAGAAGTACAGTAGCTAAATTCGTGTTTTTTTTCTTTGCAGCCATATCACGAGGAGTACTACGTGGGAGGATCCCAGAAAAGCCCAACATCAACAAATTTTAGCAGCCGTCGGAGGTGGAGCCGCTAATGGAGGAACTCCGGCTCAAGCGGGATCAGGAGCAACAGGAGGAGCACAATCAAATAATAATGCCAATGCAGCCATTCTTCAAGGCTCTACGCAAGCGGCAGTGGCTGCTGCTGCTGCTGGACCACTTCCGGAAGGCTGGGAACAGTCTATGACCCCTGAAGGGGAAGTATACTTTATTAATCATCTTACAAGAACCACCTCTTGGTTTGACCCTAGACTGCGTGAGTGTCTGTTAATTAATTACGTTTTTAATCATTACAGACCAATACATAGTTTATGCAAACACATGGAGGCGGAAATTTCATTGCATTATAATAGCGACGCTAGTAAGATGTTATGATATTGTTGCGTCCTGCAGCAGCAATTATTTGTATTGGTCGTAGATGGATAAGGTCACTGTTCATTACTATTCAGGAGGTTGTTTATTGGCCTGACTCTCAGTCTTGCAATTTATACTCCGTCTTCGTCAGGCATTTTATGTAATGGGGTTGATCAGGCTATAAATACAACATCATATTATGATGCAGGTAATGATAGTGTAGGACCTTGAAAAAACCCCTAAGTTTGGGTTGCAAGTTAGGAAGATGTAAAGAAATGAAAAATTTGTGAGGATCGTTTTTGTATGAAGAGAGGATCTTGAGATAGGGCGACAGCTTGTTTTATAACTGGGACACTTTGGGTTTTACCAAATTGATATGTAGCACGTTTGTAGCACTTCCATCCGTAGAAGCTGCAATTAGAAGGAAGGTATTAGTGATAGCAGCATTTTGTAACTTGTACGAATTAAAATTTTACATGAATAATTTGAGCCATTTGGGCTACAGTGCATGGAAGAATTCTCGGGAAAATGTGCCCTTCTATTGTTGCTTTTGTGCGATTCAGAGGAAGTAATGAATGAAGCTGAATAATAACAAGACTGGCGAGCGAACAGCATTGCTATAGAATTATGTTGCGCGAATAGTTTGAGTCATTTGTGACTGAAGATAAACTTAAGGGTTAGCAGAGAAGGAAATAAGTCTTGCAACTTTATTCGTAGATATGGCTTCTTATTTTGCCAAAAGCAGAGGCAGTGCAATATTGCATTCTATTAATTGTTCATAGGTGTTAGTGTATTGTCTGCTGTATATTGTATGACATTGATTTGCGTAACTTTTATCGTAGAGCGTTTATCATTTGTGGAAGTTATTTTGGATCTCGGCCGGACGCCATGTGAATTAGGTACTTGTTTTAAATGAACATTGCAGGAGTCACCGAGAATGTCCTTTGATCATTTAAGCAACTTTTTGATGATTGTGTAATGATGTAAGACGGTGACGTAGGGTAGTGACTCTTGCTGTAACTGAACGCTTAGTCAGTTGAATCCAGTTGGCATGTAGTATGTAGACGTTAAGTTATTGACTACAGTAGACTTCGCTTGATGCGATTTGCAAAGATGATAGCATCTCATGCTCATTATGATGTAACACTGATGGCTTACAACTTATTGGCGCCTGTTCCTTACCATTCTGCTGCTGTCATACATCTCGTTTAGTATAGTAGGACGCAACACTGATTTAATTTCTGATGGCTAGCACAACACTAATAATGGACTTGCGATTGAGATATCTGGCCTTAGTAATTATAGGATCATAGCTAACCCACTAGGGTGCAGCTAGAGACTGATTAGCATACAGTCTTGGACATTACTGTGTATAAGCAGTGAGTGAGTATTGTTATGACGATCGCAGTTGTCTGGAGGTTCGTTGGGACAGGTTAGGAGCCTTGCTAGGTCACCAGCCTCAGACACATCAGGCTGAGGAGCGTGAAAAGAGCTAAAATTTTGTTTTGTACTACATAATGAGAGACGTGTGGAATTTTATGATTATCAATACCATAGCTTGTGTATAGTTTGGGAAGATTATTTAAGAACATTTTTTTGATTTTCTTGCAGCGGCCCATTTGCAGAGACCTCCAGTTTTGCAGCAGCAGTTGAATGCTGCAGCGATGGCACAGTCGGCGTCGGCAGCCGCCACTGCGGCGGCCAACGCCAGCAACGCTGCTCTGCTCAGCCAGCCTAACCTCCAGGTCTCCCGTCAACAGGAGGTTCGTCTACAGCAGCTACAGTTGGAGAGGGAACGACTCAAGATGAGACAGCAAGAAATAATGCGCCAAGTAATGCCATGATTAGTAATCGTAGTAGATGCATACGTTAGTTAATATTGGCTTTGAATTCTGTACCATATGCACGTTTTTAATTTCATTTATTTATTTATAACAGCAAGTTTATGGTACCTTTCCTTTGTTATTGTTGGAATGGTGGTGGGCGTTGAAATGATGTATTTTCCCTTTTCTTAGAAGCCATTTCTATTATTATTTTACTATTGGCTTCTTACACAATCCAAATTTAATTGCTACATTACATTATCATTATTATATTGCAGATGGAAGCAGAGCAAGCTCGACTACGACAGCAGCAAACTCGATTAGGTCAAGTCAAAGTAAGTGGAGTGTTACTTCTATTACTATAAACTTTTATAATCCATTGTTTGGAGCTACGAATTTTAACTTGTCCTCATGGATTTTGTATATTTACTCACGAGGATCTTAAATATGCAATAATACAGAAGGGATGTTTGTTATCATCGAGTTATTATTGTTGAGATATGTAGGTTATTGCCCACTCAGGGGTAGAGCAGTAGTTGAAGCTGAGAAAAAGGGTGGAGGTGTTCAAATGATGATGATGATCAAAATGATTGATGCTCATGTAATTTGGCGCTGCGAGAATGAGAGGATTAGTGGCAGTAAACTGATAACCTTTGACTGAGTGAACGTGTGTGTGTGTAACTACTATTATAAATTCTTTTCTGCTTTTCAGATGGATGATGGAGTGGAATTAGATCCGTTTTTAGGCGGATCAATAGCCAATCCGTCAACTCCAAGTTCGAATTCAGACTACCATAGTCGTCAAGAGTCTGCCGATTCTGGATTAGGAATGGGCACATCCTACTCTTTGCCAAATACGCCTGAAGACTTTCTATCTACTGTGGATGACATGGACACGATAAGTGGTCTGTCCCTCTCCAGATACCCATATTATACACCTTATTAAGACTGTCTTTATAAACATAGCTCGAGACTCCCGCTTTGCTGATTGTTTCTTTTAAAGTTGTAATATATGTAGCCGGCTAGCAGAGCTATAGAACAACACAGCTTGTAGGAATTTCGTAGTGTTGCTTTAGTAGATAGAAACATGTATGAAGCAGTAGTGTGGTTACTATTATTGTTGCCGCCAAATTTGGCACTTGAAGGGAGAAAGTTGGTGAGGGCTCTACCCTCTGTTTTTTTGTTACTGCACTGGAACTGTTGCTCCGACATAACATACAGTTGTTTTGCGCTTAAAGGAGGCAGTGTAATTTGTTTACAACATATGACTTCAAAACACTGACGATGATGACGACATCGACAAGTATGACGATAATGATGCTCATGACGACCATGTGGATACAGAAATACTTTATAGTAATAATAATAATTATTATTACAATAATCATTGATTGTTTTTTTGAAAGTGAAGACCTTTGTATTACTTTGCCAGTGCCGTATTAGATGTTTTTTTGATCTATGTGTACCCCGAGATGGAGATTTATTACTAAGTTTAATCAATCGCTTTAATGATTTTTAGTTGTCCATGTGATTGTGACTGTCGTAAAATAGTTTTTTGTTTACTGTAATAATTCATAGGTAGTCTGTTAGAAGGCGAACTATACACATTTCAGAAATATGTCCACAAATATATATTAATGAACGGAGTTGACGTGTTACAATAATAATTATGATAATAGTACCATGGTGCGTACTTGTATTGCACTTCTTCCTTCTCTGTCTGCTCCTGTACATATGAATTTGATGATGGGTTGGACTGCTTTCATTCACCCCTAAATCTAGATGTTTTTGTTTCTTCTAAGCTGATTATTATTGACTTTGACCTCCGAGCTGTTATTAATCCGCTGTCTTTTTTATTATGGTATTGCATTGCATAGTCCGGTATGTGTATTTACTGATGTGTACTTTGTATGCATTAGTATAGTTGCTGGTGCTTCTGTAGTTTTCCTTTTAAAGGTAAGGTTGATAAATATTTGTATATTCTTGATGTAACACATAATAGTGGAGGTACTTTTTGTCATGTCGAACTATATCTAGCACCCGCAGTAGTATCTTTATGGCTTGATAATCATAACTATGTGCACACGCTGTCAAATCCAACGTCGAGCCTTGCTGTAAATGCGCAAAGGGAGTATGGCTATGTAGGTTTTTACACAACACTAACTTGTAACATTTGTTTTTTAATTACAGAAAATGGATTGGGGGTCGGGGCCTCAATGGATACGCCTGACATTGCATCTCTTGGAAGTGAAAATGTGGAATCCTCAGACGATTTGGTTCCTTCGCTTCAACTATCAGAGGAACTTTCAAACGAAATTCTCTTGGATGAGATGCAGTCGCTTATCAACTCAAAGTCTGACAATACGATGACATGGCTCTGATACAGTTTTTCGTTTTTTACTATGCTCACGTTCGCCACGTACTATATATTATCCGAAGTTTCCTTGTCCTGGATGTGCCCGCCAGTATGTGCCACACATTGCGTAACAGTATAAGAATGGTTTTGTTTCAGCTTAATTCTGTCTCTCTGAATCGTCTTTCTTTTTCCGCCATATTTTTTCTGCCATGGACACCAACAGAAAAATGCTGTCTAAAATATATTTATACAAAATAGATCATTTGCGGAAACGAGTAAATGATATTGCGGTAGCTTATACGTATAGACATACACTCAGATCTTAATTTCATGTGTTTTTTGCGAAAATCGCGTTTTGCTGTAGCTAAGTCATACACTGTAGCATAGCTACAGAACACCTTTTTCAGCTAAGATATACCGGGGCAGCTACATTGTTTATTGTTGTAATAAAGAGTTAATTTTTGTATGGAAAACACTACTTATCCTCAAGACAGTGCTCTTGAGGTACGAAGTAGAATGTAAAACGAGCGCAGAGCAGCGAACTGTATTAGCCGTTGGGAATTCTTATATAATGAATGTTCGCTAATACGGCTACATACGAGAGAAGACGAACGAATGTGTCATCATGTTTTTATGGTTTTGCTGAAAAGAGTGACTATTGTTGTAGCTACTCACAGGGGTAATAATAATTATGGTCGCAAGAACTATCTTATTGTCTATGCTTAGGCAGCCTTACTGTCATTATATATTGGTGTAAGTTAAAAGACTTTGAACCGTCCTTACTAAAAATCATGTTCGCACGACATTCATCTATCATCGGTTCCGGAAGCAATAATTTAAATTGAAGTAGCTATAAATCGGAACTGATGTCCGTGCAGGAGAAAAATCTCGTGTCCGCGTGACAGTGCACATGGAAGAAATATATGCACAGAGAAGCGTTGTATGGCTTTCTGCAGTGAATCCAATCATATTTTATTGTATTAAACAGGGATACGTGATGCGGAATGCTTGCTCGGGAGCTGAGATAAATTATGATGCTACATTTAGTTATATGATGACATGGTGCATATTTTTAGCACATGCAAAAAATATGCACACATACATATGTAGAGATACAGCAATGAGCTCTCCTCATAAATGGCCATATTAACAATCATGTAATTATTGTTATCATTATTATTATTATTATTTATTGTTTTTAGTTCTTAGTTAGTGCAAGTTTTTACATGAAAGTTGAGCTGAGCATGAAGTGGGAGTTTATCATGATGATAATATGTATCTAGCTAGTGATGAAAATCTCGACGATTGTTTTGTACGTGATAGCTGTAGATGATGAAGAACTACAGATGTAATTATAAGTAATTTCTATACTAAATGTCGGATAAGTTATAATTATATGCATATACTATTACTTATGAAAGTAATCTTATTTATAGGTTCAAGTACAAAAAAATTTGTTGCAATATTTAGGTGTAAAAACGGTACAATTTAATTAACTGATATTGTACTCCTAACCACCTTTAGTACATTAATTTTGTTAGTTTTTGGAAATAAAATATTGTAGACAAGGAGCTTGGAAGGAATTTAATACACAAGAAACCATAACCATGGGTAATGTTGTTCTTACTCAAATTATTACGCGTTGTTATAGCTATACTTGTGTAGATTTTTATCTTTGCTCTCCGTGTGCCTGTAAGATTTTTAAACCGTGAAAGCAATACGTTATTATCGCCATTAATATTGTTATGACTACATGGAACTGTCGCAACGCCTGCTATTACCATTGCCGAGCCAATATATTATAAATAGTAGTGAGTAATTAGAATTATGAGTTTCCAAGATGATAATGTGAATGTTTGATATGCATTTTTGAACCTTTTCCGGCTATTGATGACTGTTGTTCCCTAAAATTGTGTGGTTTTTATTTGTAACTTCCAGTTAATATTTCCCTGAGAGTGAATTGTGATTGAATTGGATTGATTAAATTATGTAAATTATATTGTCAGTGGTACCATACGCTTCCATAACTTCCATGGTGATTACAATGCCGGTCCATGGTCACCATCGTGGTCCGCAATTAATTTTATTACTACTGTGGAAGCTATGGCGTAAGCTAGTGTGATTGTTAAGCGGAAAAATAGCATATATGATGCAAAAAATAATCATCTGACAATCTTTTCACAAGTTGAAAAGTATAACGTACTAATGTGCCTTAATGTCATGGTGAGATTAATAAAAGTTGAATAATAGTATAGTGAAGTAGCAATCACTGGAATCCTGAAAAAAACCTTATGATCAGGCTATCATCGTTATTGTTTAATTCGTAGGGTTATAATAATGGCTATGATGGTTAAAGAACTTCATAAATGAATCAGTAGCACGATTTGTTACAATTGGAGCCGAACAATAATAATTATTGGCCTCTGGGTTTTAAAATTGAGACTCTAAATAAAATTACTCCCGCAGTGACGAGAATTATTAGGGAAAGAAATTCTTGTGTATGATCGTGTGTGCATGTAGATAGTTAATTGATTGATAGAGTTGTAATAAGGGCATGTTGATATATGACGAGTGGATGTATAGTGATGTATTCCCTACTTAATGAACTACTTAAAACACTCGTAACGTTAGTAGAATATTTTTAATGAAATAACGCGCTGATACAATAGTTAATCAATCATATATAGTACTGGAGTAAATATTGTGCCTGGCAAAATGAAAAGAATGACATGACTGTCAAATGCTTATTTGCAACATGGCAATAATCAAATCATGTGTCTTCCAAACGTGTAGCTACACTGAATGTACATAGTACAGTTACTTATATTTTACGTTTAAACTCATGTATTGTACTGTTAAATGAATAGTTTTATTCGAGTTTTTTGAAGGTTTAATTCAGACTAAATGTACGGCAATAAATAAAAAGCGAAAAGTTAGATATGCTGTGTCCTGACATTGTCCATTCCATGCATTATCCCAGCACCTCATCAAAGTCTTAATGTCCTCTGGTCCTGTGATTCAGTCGTATCACTATGCTGCTGTCTTTGTCCGAATGCTCGCACGAGCTTCCTGGACCATAAGAAGGAAAAGGCTTTTGCGGAGCACACGTATACAGAAGCTCACATTTAGAATTCTTCACACTATATTCCGGCATTGTTATGATGTATGTGTTGTGTATACCGTTCTCGTGAAATATTTAGCCCACATAACGGGCGTGAAAACTCCACCCTTCCTCACTATATTAAAATGTCGAATAGTGAGAAAAAGTGAAGGATGACTGAAATGTAACACTAGTTTTTCCTCAAGTGAACCGCAGACAGAGGAGTTGAGGTATATAAGTACGAGCAATTGTAAACCCCTTCTCGGATGGTCTTCCAGCATCCGGAGGAGATCCTAGGATCAATACTGTGGATCGATGGGAGGGGAAAGGAAGATGAGTAGAGAGAAAGCGAGAGAGAAAGAGGGAGATGTTCCCGTTGAGAGACTGCAAACGATGTCTGCTGGATGCTGTCCCATCCACAGTTTATATACAGGCCATAACCGTACTGGCTGAAGCTGTTTTTAAGTCGTCGAATGGAGCTACATATTTCTCAATAATTGCATAATTTCGAAACAAAACTTTGGAAATGTAGAATAGTCCATTTTTGCAAAATAGTGCTTCAGAATGTGGGTGGTGAACAATGTGATCCTTTGTTTGCTATCACTGACTTTCTCCGGATCAATCCATGATGTTGGTGTGGAAGCAGCGGAGAAAATTTCACTGGGTGAGTTCACAGTTTCGCAACTAGCTAATGAGTTTGCAGGCAGCACTTAACCACCGAAATTGTTAGGGTATCCTTATTGTAACCATTGCATAATTTTAGCCGCTTTTTGGGAGCAAAACTCAAAAGATGTGGAGACAGCCTTCAATTTTGCTGTCATGAACCATAATACGAACAGGAGAAAGTTTGAGATTCTCCTTTCCGTCGATGTCATTAACACCGCTGATGCTTTCAAATTATCACGCATAAGTAAGCGGATCCATGTCATTAGTATTTATAGCTACGGGAATTTTTGAACAATAGAAGTCCTTGTTTACAGTATGCAACAGATTCGCACGCAACATTTTTAGCATGGTGGGCTTCGTTAATCCTGACTCCTTCCAAACCTTTCATACGTACGTGAATACTTTCAACATGCCGTTCATAACAACTTGGTACTCATCAAAGGTACGTAAGGAATGATTAGAAGCAATTAATGTATTCAGTGGATTTCGGCAAGTAAGGCACGTTGCTGTTACAGCTGGTCAAGTCACCGATCGACTATGCTGTTCGAATGGGTCCTGATTTGGATGCTGCCATTTTCGACGTGATCAATTATTATGGGTGGAAAAATATTATCTATTTGTACTATTCACATGAAGGTAAAGAAAAAGTTATGGGCATCGAACTTCCGGCCGTTAGTGTTTGTGTATGATCGTTGCTACCTCGTTTCCCGCAGGTCTGCTGCGCCTCAAGTCGATATTTCAGGGACTGGCTTTCACCAATGACTCGCTGCGAGTATCTGTCGTCAAGAGGATAGCATCACCACCTGATGCAATCAGCATCTTGAGAAATATCGAAATGACTAACAGGTTCATAATTTTAAAGTCTTTTGGATCTCCATTGAAAACTCGTTGATT
>JAQFYD010001333.1:0-12602 GCA_034694225.1 Bourletiella hortensis
GGAAAGCTTGAGTAGGGCTCTGAGAATCTGCCTTTTTAGGATGAGCCAATTTAAAGTGGAACCGGCTAGTTTTATGAATATTTACTGCAGTTGCATGATAGTTCGGTGTAAATTTTCTACTTAATTCCTTAGCCATCATGTTCTGTCGAGATTTTTGGATGAAGCAGGCGAGAGTGTTATTTATGAATTATTTGAGTAATGAATTTTGGGGTTGGATATGAATGAAATCCATTATGGTTTCTATTTTGCAGCAGGAGGAGTGAAGTGATTTGCAGTAGGGTATCGTTCATATTTTTTTCCTCTGTCTGTGCATTGAATTGTAATGATGTTAAGTGAAGAAGGAGAGGAGGGGATGGCTACGTGTGACGGGTCGGGTTGGTTGGCTATTGGTATGATGTATTGGTCTTGTACGTACACAAGTGTCTCACATTCTTTCCATTATTACTACAAGTCCCATCATACGAGTGGAGTGACTGACTGGTCTATAGTAGCTATTGATGGTGCTGGCGACAGGAGGAAAGTACGAAGGAGCTATGCTTGTCTGGGATTTTTACTCACTATTATTTTCGCGCCAAGTCAACCATGAAAATGTGTTCTGTCTCTGTCACCCAAGGTTTCCAGCTCTTCTTTTAGTCATTCTCTCTTTTTTCTTGTAAAGGGAAAGAAGGAGTATGGAAGAGAATTGGTGGCTGTGGTGCTCATTTCAGGGTGAAAGATGGGAAACATTCTTTCTTTTTCACGCAAACATTCTCCGACTCTCTCCCACCGCCACCACTTTCTTTGGACACTTTGTATAACGTGTACTACTGTAGCTATGTAATAGTAGCAGGAATAATGCAATGTGTGCAGTATTTTCACTTCGACATTCATTCAGTCTCCCCCTCCTCCCCTTCCTCCTTCTTAAAGGAATGAAAGAATATCCCTGTCTTAACATACCATAGTGGCGGTAGCGGTGTCAATTGAAAATGCCGTCTTTTCTAAAAGGGAAACTCTCGATCATTTTTTTTCGTTCCTCCTGTCTCTCATGTCTATTCCGGCTTAGCCATTTTTTCTCACCACAAATTCGTCTAGTATGATTACTTACTATGGTGTTGCTACTGTAGTGCCCCTTGATCCATTTTAAAGACCCGCGAGAGAAAGAAAGAGAGAGGGAGAAAGTGAAAGAGAAGGTTCCCCTTCCGCTCACTTTCCCGTCTCTCCCTTGGAAAAAGGTTATTTTTTTCAATCAACTTTCTCTCCTTATGATTACACTACACTGTTCCTTGACAACAATTTCCTTTCACGCCATTTCACCATCTCTTCTATATATGTGCTTACATTGGATTTGCTATATGAATTTATCATTATTGCTATTATAAAGTGTAAGCGAATTTTTTTTCGAAACGACCCTAATTTTTCAAGTTGCTCTGTAAGAATAGTAAAAGTTGGAGCATCTTCGGCTCGGTGATCATGATCGGTTTTTTGTAAAGAAAAATGTAAGGATGAAAGAAAGGGCTGTGAAATATCGTCATTGGTGTTTTTCTTTGTGTTATTTAAAGAGTGCCGCATTACGGCGGCTGCAGAAAGGAGGATTGGAAAGGGTGGCAGAAGGATAGGATTGCTGAGCTGGCAGTGTATGCGGATTTTATAGTTACAGAACCTTTAACGTAGTAGTGCGTCTTTGAATTTTTTTGAAGAAAGCTTACAGTTCGCTCGAGTCCAGCTTTTCAGAGGGAAGCGTAATGACTTTTCCAGGTGGCGGAGTCCGTATAGAGAATATTAAGCGAGACGGCTAAAGAAAATTCAGGAAGGGGCGGAAAGAGTGGAAGAGAAGGGACAGTCTGTGTGTAGTAAAGTATGTCTGTAGTTGCTCATAGTACCACTGTGCTGCCACTGTTCACATTGTAAGAATATAATTCAATTTTGACATAGTGTCAAAACAGATTCTATGGCAAATGCACACTATTTATTTTGATTATAGCATGTTCTCTTATACTCCAGGGTGCACTGTCTCACATTTTTTTCTAGCTTCAAGTACGAGCTCGTATTCATCTGTTACTTAGCCCTTTGAAAAGTACTAGAAGGCCGGCGCTTTTAAAAGTTGTGTTTCTTTTGCATTGTTTGCATAAAAGTGTCTGTTGTTGAAGAAACTAGAAGAATGAGGCGCTCATATTTGACTGTGCTCAACTCAAAAGTGAAGAGGAGCTCTTTGTTATGAAAAGAACGACAAGGCAGTTTAAAGGATAAGGTTAATTTGACCAAGTAATTAGGTGTGGTTGTAGGCTGTGGGAAATGATGGTGATGATGATGATAGAATGAATTTTGTACAGAACTAGAATGAAAGCTAATCGGATTTTGTCTGAGTGGATAATCAGCCATAAGAAACTAAGGAAGAAGAGTTGAGAGTGGATGGGGCATGTGTAGCTAAGCTATGTATAAGTGTGTAGGTGAGTGTAGTGTGCTGCTATATAGTTCTTCAGAGAGAAAGGATCTCTGGGGAGGACAGGAAGAGTGAGATGTGCTCTGCAGTCCTGGCTGGTAACTAACGTGCTCCATCCACCGCCACACCTTTGGATACTATTCTATGCTCATCTTCATGCGGTTCTTAACAGTAGGAATACATTATAATCAAATTTGAATTTCTCTTGCTGCTCCTTCCTTCATTCCGAAGCTATTAGGGTCAGTGGAAAGGAGGGAGGGTGACGGGAGACAGAGGGAAGGGAGGAATGGAAGGAAGCATGTTTAATTAGAAGGACTTTTCCTTCCCAAATGCTTTGTTCTCCCCTTGACTGCAAAATGACTTGTGCTGTCGACTGTCTTTGAATCTTGGCACATCTGGTTCTCACCTTTTCACATCAGAGACATGTCTGTCTTTTTGTCTTTCACAAGACATGGCTCACATTGAGCAGATGTGCTCATTGTCATCGTCGTCATGATCATCAGCCAGCGACATGATGAGCAAGTCAGTCATGCTGGCAGATGTCGTCATCCCATGTCCCTGAAAATTATGCGTTCAATATTTCAAAAATTCTCCACTCTGTCTCTTTTTATAGTGAGAGCCTAGAAGAGATTACTATTATTTGGGAAACAATAATGGAGAGAATATTAGTTACTTATTCGCCTGAGAAATACCAAGAAGATGATCCTATGTGGAGAATGGAATGGAGAAATAAGTAATGAGTTTTAGGAAGAGAATTTAAGTGCCTAGCTGTGAACCTTCATATTGCCTTTTTGGTGTGTGTGTGTGCGTGTGTGTGTTTGAGTAAGTGTACGTGTTTGTGTGCATTTTAAGGAAGGGGAACGTGTGTTTAGAGGAGAGGATGGTTATTAAAACACGGCTCTCTTTTATGTTTATGCTCTGAATGAGTTTTGCCTTATGGATTTCTCCGGCCGTTAGCTCCATCATCATCATCCCTGTATGTGTACTTGCTTCAACGACATTTCCTCTCCCTGGAATTTTCTTTATGGATCTTCATCAATTTTATGTAGCGGCTCCTTGCATCATATGCCCACGCAAACTTAGGCTTGCCAACTCTGTAAAGACAGACTTAAGGAACGTGACTGCTTCAGAAGGATTTTTTTCCTGTTCCCTACATATAATCATGTACTCCACTTTGTCATAACACCCTTTACTCGTGCTCAGTTAATGGAACCACACGGATACCACAGGAGAGTGAACTGTTTACAGACACTGTGAAAGGGAGGAGGAAGAAGAAGCCGTAACTAACTCTGTATTCTTATTATATTTGACTCTCATGGTTTTCCTTGTGTGGGCACGAAGGAACAGTCTCTGAAGCCATAGTCAAGGCCTGACGGCGTGTCGTTTTCAATAAATTGAAACTGGCGTTCGGGGAAAATGACAGGGTAGATAGAGGAGGGAACGAAGGAAAGACATAGAAAGAGAGAGAGGGAAGGTTAGCAGTGGCATCAAACTTTATTATTGGGAGAGAGGCAAAGACTGCTTGTGAAACATTCAAGGGGGATTTTGGAAAAAGGCATGAATGGGCCATAGACATACCACATGGAAGGAAGGAGGCGACTCACTTTGTAATTTTCTTGTATGGTGATATGCAGGGATAAATGGGTAATGAGATTTTGGCTTCCTGCACAATTAACTCGTGAATAGGGACTGCGATAAAATTCATGGAATGTAAGTCTATGAACTGAACCTACAGTGTCACATTGCAGCTCGTCACATAGTCTGCTCGTTGCCGTGGTCGTGATAGGGAAATTGTTAACAAGCCAAGTACACTTACTTACTATACTGAACCTGGATTGCATTGCCGTTGATGCGGTTCAGCATGATACGTGAACGAAAGCCTGCCTGGACCCAATGCATAGACTGGGATTAAGGGATTTGCTCAGGACAATAGAGAAGATTAACTTTAGGTGGTCTGTATAAATTTTTTTAAATTTAAAAGACGTCTTATTGTTCAAGCCAATGTTAGAAGAAGATATATTGTCGAGTGTTCTTGAAAGAGCCATTGTCCAGCCAGAGTTTGCACATATGGATATGCAGCAATCATCGGGGCATGTACTAGAAAGTAAAAAGAAGGAGACATAGAAGGGAGTAAAACTATTATGAGACTTAAGCTGGAGATTAATAATTCTCTTCCATGTTAAGATCAATGAAAGGAAAAGAAATAGTAGGGGAGGAGAAAGAACAAGAAAAGGCTTGAGTGAATATGTCGCAGTGGAATTTTCGCTCGCCTGAGCATCCACTGTGACTGCCTGCCTGCCTGCCAGTGAGAGTACTGCAATATTAAAAGGCTGAGAATAGTAGACCTTCTTTTCTTCTGTGGCTAAAATCTCTAAGAACTCTGCGTGATAACAATGGGGCCATGAAAAGCATTGTTGTGTAGTTTAAATGCATGCGTGTGCAATATGTTATGAAATTCATAATAATATAGTAATGAGGAGGACAAGGATAAAGGATGGGAATTTCTGGATCAGTAGCAAAGTGCCTTTTTTGTTCTCATTGTCTGCATATAATTTGCTTTTGCTTTAAATTTTCTCCTGTGCTATTAAATGAAAATATTATAAGGACCTGAGCCTCATATGCATTCTTAGGTTGCTGCTGCTGCTACTATTATTATTGACAATAGTGCTCTTGCTTTCATTATTAGAATTTTAAAAGTCTTTTGTCCAGAATGTGCAAGGGGAGACGACGATGCTGCTACTTACTTACAGCAACTCTGCCTTTGTCTTTGAGAAAGGCTCGGCGGCAATAGAAGTGGCGAGTTTAGGGATTTGATAAAAGAAAAGAATGGGGAGGGATTTAATGGGAATTTCATGTTTCTTATAAGCTTGACTTAATGCTCATGTGATGAAAAGGAAGAAGGCAAAAGAGAAGGGAGCGAAAGAAAGGAAGAAAGATGGTGATAATAATGAGAGGATGTAAAAGGAGACGCGGCGGGCGTTATGGTGGGAGCTGTGTAAGTAATAATACATGGTTCAGTATGAGGACAGAATCAACTGGATTTTAATTGCTTTCTTTTTGCTTAGCTGTACTACACAGGCAGAGAGATGGGCAAGGGAGGAGGATATAATGATAAGAGTAATAATAATTCTAAAGCAGTCGCCATGAACGCCTCTTCTCCATCGCTCCTTCTTCATCGCGTGTCTCTTATTATTGTAGCACATTAAAAATTAAAAACAAGGCTGGCATATATCACTCTGTTTTGTACTAGCCGATGTATCACTGTGGATGTGCACAGCAGCGGGAAACTGGTCTGCTGCTTCTGGCTACATGTTCTCATACGTGCAAGGGTATTAATGCCTTGAAATGGGCTTACATAACTCCTATGCTACTCACAAGACTGTTCTCTACTTCATAATTAATGTGCACTTGGTCCCATTAAAGGGTCTAAAATCCTATTATGCCCTGTTTGTACACTTGCTACAGCCATCTGTTTGTGTGTTGATGGAGTGAGGAACGCTACTGACGACAATCTTCTACTTCTACTCCTCGTCTAACGTTCTGCTTGATCTAGCATGAAAAGTATCAAAAGGAGATCCACTTGAGTAGGAGGTAGTAGCTAAGTCCATGCACTTACAACATTATAGACCGAGTAAACAGGAGTAATGACAAGCTGAACAGCAGAGCTATGTGTCCAACTGTGTGTTGATGATTAAGGAACTGGACGGATGGCTAAAATGACGCTATGTATTATTATTTCATTGTAGATGTGAACATGGTGGCGGAACCCAAGGCCCACCAAACAGGAAGGAAGAGACAGAACATGGCCAAAACGGGAAATGACTGGTGAGTAGTTGGTTGGTTTTAAAGAAATAAATTTTCCCTTTTAAATCTTCTTCTTCCGATGTGGTCCGAAAGGAGGGTTGTAAAAATCTGGACTCTTGTTTACACTTGGCGTTTAATTACCCTGGAGGAGAAAGAATGGTAGTAGCGGGGTTGGTGTTTGTTGGCGTTGGAGCATTATAATAGGCTGGTTTGTATAGCTAGTCAGAGCCTCCATTGTCTGTAATGTATACTGCTTGTTTTTCTGCTACGGTGAATTAGCTAGATTATTTTCGTTTTCGAGCTTCACTCCCATTGTGACTAGCATTGCTGCTTGCATGCGGAAAAGATACAGCGAGGGCTCGTTTCTCTTGTCTTTGGAGCTGGTATGTGTAATGTCGTCTAAAATCAGAGTAGCTAGTTATGTATACACACTTGGTTTGGTTGTCTTTACCTTGGGCCACTATTGTTTCTTCCTCCCTTTTTCACGAGGCACTATCAACCAGCTTTTGTTCCCCCTGTCTCTTCCCTTTTCACCTTGATAGACACACCGTGGAAAGTTCATCTTCGTTCATCATCGTCATTATCACAATTATGACGGCGATGATGGTTGGAGACGCTTTTTTCGCACTTCTCAAGTCAGTATCATGTGGGTCCCATTGTTCGAAAAACAATCGGTGACGGATTACTAATAATAATTGTATGGAGACAGGAAGGAGCAGAAGAAAAAGAAAGTTGAATGAGTGAAGCTTTACTGACGGGCAGTATAATTTGTCCTTTGCATAACAAACGGAAATTTTTGTTTTAGCAAGTCAAGAATGAATTTTATGTTTAGGAGAGTGATCCCATTAAAAATGTTTACTCTTGTGGCAGTAATGGAAGCAGGCGGCAGTCCTAAATTATTCTTCTTAATGTAATAGTGACGATTTGGAAGTGAGTGAAACGGATTTTTAAAAGGAAGGAGAAATGCCTGCTGTAAGTAGCATTAGTCTATGCTGTGCCAGAGTTGGATAAATTCTCGCTTTAAAATTATGACTTTATGGCGCTCGTCATCTTGTTTAGATAAGAAATTGCCTCATGATGGCACTGTCTCTCGCTCCTTTAAATCTTTTTAACACATTGAATGTGTTTTAGAAAAGTACGGAGGAGAATGGCTAAGTATATTTGTGAGAGGGTGGTGTGTTGGAAATTCGGAAGCCTTGTATTATAGCCGTGTCATTTATTACTCAACGCCTCGTAAACATCTGACGCTTTTATAACATGTCCAGTCTCATGATTGCTCCATTTGCATCTTATCCCTTTTACTGCAACACCACTACTGTGTGGGAATGGCTTGGAGCAGTCATATATTACCCCCCTTTCGGACCAATTTTATTTTCCTTGTATACATTAGTTTGCTATGATATGGAAGTTTGGAAGAGTGGTGGGAAGAACTAACCGTTTTTTCGTTCTTTTTACAGGGACTACTACTACGATAGGTAAGTCATTCATATCACTTTACTTTTCCACGATGTTTTGTAAGGGGTGCTGATGCTATGAGCATGAGATTGTTTGTGTTTGTGTGTGAGCAAGTGAATGGGAGGTAGCTGATTGGAAATGAGAACTAATTTAGTTCAATAATAATAATAGAATTCCATGGTGTGGAATTGAAGTTAGTGTAATGTACTTTTATGGCAAGTCGTTTGCAGTATAAGAAAGCAGTTGTTAGAAGGAGTAATTGTAATTGAATTTTGAAGGTTTCTATTTAGAGCATGGTCGTTACCAGTAACCTAATCAAGAGAACTAATGGCCATGTAAGGAACGGAGGAAGGGATTTTAATGCATTGCTTTATGGAAATGGAACGACAATCGTAGTGGTGGTTTTGGTGACGGGGGTGTGAGAATTTTGGCATTAAAATTCTAAATAAGACTCACAGAGTGGAAGCTACAACAGCATCGGTGGTTACCCTAACATGATATCATGTTTAAGCCTGACTGAATGAGTGGCTCTCATTCGGATCACGTCTTCTGGAGGGAATGTAATAAGTGAGCATAATAATTGCCACATGTTGTAGCAGCAGTAGTAGTCCTCTGGCCTGTTCCTCCAAGCTGCGGAGGGAAAACATTAAAATTCCCTATACAATTTTCGGGCTATATTGAGTGAGAGGATATGAGGCTAAAGAGGAGTGTGTGGGATGCATTCTAATTTTTTCTATAGTGAAAACTGCGAAGAAGAGTAAATTTCCATCCGGAACTTGTGTATATAACGGTTCTTTGAACCTGTTTGATGCTTTTATAGTCGTCATCCTGATCATCATCATTTAGCTTCTTCTTCTTCAGATGGAGGTGACACTACTGTGGAGGTGATGGTGTGGGTCATTTATTTTGGGGAAACTGCACTCGCACACTGCATATAAATGAATGATGGTAGGCACAAGTGCAAAGGAAAGGATGGATTTTCTCTGCGGATTGCGAAAGAAGAAAGAGGACGAAGAAAGAGAAGAGAGGATGAAAGGAAGTGTATAGGGACGTTGGAAATAATAGCGGAAGTGGCTGCTGCCGTCAAGTGGGAGGACAATGGCTTGTCGTTTATAAGCTGTCAATTTTCAAATGACTCCTCGCGCCAGGACATTTGTCTATCCAGTAGTGAACGAGCGCATTCCCATTTACTTTTGTGTCACTATGGGGGGAGGCTGGGAAAAAACAAGTTGGAAAAGGCCATACAGTAACTACTAGCTACTGTATGTGTATCATATATTTCTGGTGGGAGAGTTGACTGGGACCGGAAAGATGGTTGACAGAAGATAAGTGCTCCTGTCGAGAGACATCTTGCTGAATACCAACCCACAAAGTTCCCCGCAGCAGCAGCAGTAGTAGCTCTCTTATTTTTTTTTACATTTGGCAGCCTTCGAACTTTTTTTGTACTATTACCTTTAGCTCCGTCTTATTGACGTAAGGAAGAAGCAAGGGAAAAGGGGATGACATTATTGTTCGCTCTGTGAGATGATTGGCAATTATTATTGTTATTATTATTACGGTGCAAAATGGAATCTATCAAGGTCTTGGCTCTTGCCAGCCTTCCGTATGTATGTCATTTGTATCGAGCTGTATGCTGCTATGATTTAAGTTATGGGGTGAAAACTATGTGGAACTTATTGTTCATATGGTACATTTGCAGCTGCTACGCATCATGATGACGATGATGAACATGACTGCTGCTGCTGTTGGCGGAATTACAATTTGAGTATGTACAGTAGGAAATAAATCCAATTTATTTGCATGTTGCAGAAAATGAGATTTTTTTGTAAGTTCAGGCAGGTCCTCCTGAGGGCCACTATCGTTGTAGCATTGAATTCTTATGGCAGAGTCTATCGAGTTAAGCTAGTTGGTAGTGTAGGAAAGAGTAAAACTGAATGAGCTAAAGTTTGGATGTTCAAAATGGCTATTGTTATTATATTCTGTGTTGATCCGACCTTAACGATTGACCCCCATCTCCATATTTATCTCTGGGTTATGCGGATACTTAGCAATGGAGAAACTGCTACCGATGTATTCAGAGTAACATGTACACACACACACCCACAAGGAGATAGGCAGTGAGCAAAAAATAATGGAAGAAGTTGAGAGAGCAACTTTTGCAGTTATGAGAAGAAGAAAATGGACTACAAGGGAGCTTGAATTGGTGCTAAAACTTGAAGGTAGTTTGAAAGAGGAATAATGATGCATATGGGGGCTATGTGAGGTGATAAAATGGGGAGGGAACATGTCTACGGATGTGGGTATTCCGTGTAGCAGTGCGATAACTTGACGGAATGACCATGGAATTTGAGGGATGATGATGATTTTAAAGATGTATGTGTTTGCCTATTGCAGAGAGGGATGGATGGATGGATGAATGGTGATGATGATGATGGATCTTGTGAGATTGAGTGAATGCTATGTGTGTGAGATGTGGAAAGATATTACGAGCCAGGTGATGATGAATGGATCGATCATATAGCTGGCTATGGGAAAGGATGAAAGGGAGACGAAGGATGTGAGATGATGTGAATAATTGAAAAGTGTGTGCGTTTGCAGAGTCCGGAATGAGTGAAGGTGTGCATGCTCGTGTATGGCGGATATTATTATTGAATTTACAATAATTGTGCTCATCTTTCTTTGTTTTCAGCTACTATGCTCAAGTGGGTTTCCCAACACCCCGGCTGGTGCCACCGATGAAAAGACCCCGACTTCATGTGCCTCCTAGTGCGACCCCACGATCTTTGCCCAAGCCATCCTCACCTAATAAGCCCCTCCCTACGAATAACACTTCGTTGGCCGACCTCAAATCTTATAGTAAGGATATATCACTTTCTGTCAAAGTTCATTATTCATTCAATATCGTACCATTGGTCCCCTCTTTCGTTAAGAAAAGAGCGACACATTAGGAAGGTAATAGCAATGCTATGCTATGACAGTGGGTGCCATGTTTTCTTGATTCGTGTCTATTATTCGTTTTAAGGTTCAATAATCTCATAGGTTAATGATGATGATGTTGTTGATCACAATTTTCTCCTGTGGGTTAAAGCCTGGAAAGATTAGCGTGGAAGATTACTGGGAAGGGATTATTATTTTAGAAGGAAGGAAAAGAAGAAGATCTTTTCATGTCATAAGGACCATTATCAACGGTATAGCTGTCAAATAAATCTTACCCACATAACAAAGTATAGATAGAGAAAACAGAGCAAGTCTCTGTGACGCGCCTTCATTATAGCAAATGCTACTCCTATTCCCCATTGTGTCATGCTCCACTTGGGTCTGTGAATTTATGGAAGAAAGAATAATTGGCACCGTCCCTGTCGTCTTCATCATCATCATCAGTGACATCAACTTGTGTACCTTCTGCCCTTTAGCCTCACAGGATATTTCTTTCTATAGTTCTGACCCCTTCAAAGCCATTTGCACTTAAACCAATTCAGTTTTTTTATCAGCAGTTGAGGAAATGTAGTAGAAGAAAAGGGAAATACAGCGGGAGTTAGCTTGTGGATAAAATGTTCAGGTCGTATAAAATCATAGGCAAGTTTTAAGCAGTCCTTTTGAGGGATCCGGGAGGGAAGGAATGGTTATTGACGGAATAAAGTTACATGGTTTGTAATAACGTTAAACTTTCCTCTGTGGCATGGACTGCTATGGCAAGGAAAAAGTGAAGGGAAAAAATTCAGGAGAGGTCATTTTCCTTTGTGATCCCTTGATGAAATGGCAGCAAGAATTGGGCAGTTATTGTACTGTTTCCTATCAGGAGCTTACATAAAGGGTCACAGCAGCAGTAGCAGCAATGGTAGTCTTGGTTATCTGTATAGAAAATAGAAAGTTGGAATCGATGGGGAAATTGTGAAATGTTATACGCGGAATGTGAGGGTAACAACAACAACAGTCGTTGGATCCATGCAGCTAGTATTTGTATATGTCCAGTTGCAACATCTCATGCGGTGCTTTCTTTTTCTGGACCGTAGATTCCCTATCGACGCCATCGTTTTTTTCCTTGTCCCGTCCCTAATCTTTGTCAACTTTTCTATGTCAAAGTCTGAAAAATATTTTCCTATAATACGTGATCCCTTCCAAGTTTGAGTACAAAAATAATTTTTGGAAAGTTCAAGTTTTTCAGGGTCTCAATCTGTTTTGAGGGAAGGGTTTGAGGATAGATGGATAGAACAAGTTGTTCATGATGGTGATGATGGTAGAGATAGATGGGGCAATTTGTTGACCTTGTTTTTTAAATGGGCCCAAGTTTCCTGACTTTCTTTATTGCCGTACATACATCCGAATCGGTTCGTACATTGAAGGAGGTCACCTTGGAAGGAACTGTCAATTTGTTTATTTGTCGCTTGAGGATCAGTCATGCTAGTGGACGTGTGGAAAGTTTGCGGGAAAAATAATGAAGATAAACAGTGGAGGCTTTGGTTAGGGAAGGAGCAAGGGCTGTGAAAGGTAGAAGCGGAGTGTGACACATGTAAAAGGATAATCGTGTGGGTAGATAAAAGGAGGGAGAGAGACGAGTTTGTTTAAGAGTGTCTATAAGGAATGTATGGCGGGAGAGAAAATAGATGTAAGGAGAGGAGAAAGTTTGGGGATAGTTTGAACTGAAAAATTAGGAGAAATTATGGTAGGACATGTAAGTAAGTATGGCTGTGGGTGTATGGGGTAAGTTGTAGTAGAAGTAGAAAAATAACGAGGCACATAAGTTTAGTTTTAGATGAAGTGTAGCAGGAAGGAAGGCGGTGGAGGAAGAGGAGGAGGAGAAGGAAAAAAAGAGAAAGTTTCTTTCGTCTTGTGACTCTACTATCCTTGTGATAGTTGAATTGGTGGGTCTCCAGGGACGTGGCTATTATATTTAGTTAGGTTCATGATGCTATTAGATCTTCTT
>JAQFYD010001334.1:0-12602 GCA_034694225.1 Bourletiella hortensis
TAAATTAAACACGTAGGCAGTAAAATTAGCGAACATATGCTGTCTCCAGAGTAAATTGTCTCCTTTCGGAAACTAAACATGCCCAATCGGAACGAAGGTCATTGGAGGGGACGATCATAAGACTGAGAGTCTATATATAAATTCTAACGACCCAATACACTCCATGTTTACTGTCTGACCCAGAACTATTTTTTTCCCAGACAGGTGACGGCTAAGAAACTCATATGGTGAAAGTCAGGTCTATACCCTTGTTTCAGTCCGTTTATTCACAGCTTGAGACCCCTGCAGGCTGTAAAACAGTCCAGTATCAAAGAGCTGAGCACGACATGACTGAAATATGGCACCTGAGTTGCCTAACATTTCAGGTGCATATGTCTGTGCAAGCTGCTTCTATTCAAGCTCTAATAAAGATCCATCACGAAAGTCTCGTCCGTTTATCATGATAAAGCCTTCGTGTCTCCACATTTGTAACATAATTGTGCAAGAGGGAAATGAGCACTTGAAATTGATGCAGTCTGTACGAGTTGTTACATCCTTTGTTCCTTATGGCAATAACGATACCAAAAGGAATTTGTCCAGAATGAGCAGCCATTATTATTAGCGCACACACGTATAAATAATAATGATCCTGGCAACAGAGTGCAAATGCCCTCCGCTGGAGCGAAAACAATAATAATAATAGCGGCGTATTCCCCATTGATCAACAATCCCAATGTTTCTCCCATTACTTGCTCATCATAACCATTTTGCAATCCGCAAAACTACTATCATCCTCATTCCAAGGCATCCATAAAGGAGATAAGAAATGTATGACTATAGTTTTTCCCCTGTGTTAGTAGAACTCCAATGAACAAACACATATAACCGAAAGTGAGTTCGTATTTCGGTGCTTACTGATGTAGATTTAATGCCCTCTCAACAATAAATAGTGAGAATCCTCCCGTGTCTTTCCGCCTGTTCCCACAGGATAAGTTTGAAGGTGATGCTGAAACAAATACATCCGTGGATTGAGTAAGTGAGCAGGACCGTATCATTTATGGAATTTGGCTCAGGAGCATACATCATACGGGATCGTAATTCAAATAAAATGACATTTAAATTGAACTTGGCCAAATTTTCTCTCGGCCATTACCTGAGTGATTAATCTGACTCTCAGGAAACGTCACCTTACATGCAATTCCACACACTCATGCTCAAAAGACCTCAACAGCTTCCTTTTGTATTTTGGCCCATTTCCTCCAACTTTTCCCTTCCTGCTCCAAACCCCTGATCATTAAAAACGTTTCAACGGGGCAAGAGAGAGAGAGAGAGTTTCCATCCTACATCCTCTCCGTAAGAACAGAGGAAGCTTCATACTATGAGGCTCAACGTGAGACCTTTTAAAAGCTAATGAACTAATGTTGCCACCGGAAATAAATCAAAACCTTCCATTCTCTAAATTATGAGACCTAATCTATCTAATTTTCCTAAGGCGAAAGCTTATTTAAAATGTATTCTCTATACATGTATAGCTCCAGTCACGGGCCTTCCTCCTACGCCCCATGCAAACTCGACGTGGCCATTACACTAGAAATTTAAACATAGAATAATCAACGCCGGATACTAATTATTCAAGTTCCAACAATAATAATCTAGCACAGCATGGCAAAACTCACAGGAACATCCTCTAGGCTCAGTACAAGGAATTATTATTACAATTGCTACGGAAAGCACGGCCGGATAATCAACGATAGCATATTTACACTCGCGGCTTACTTGTCCTTGCGGCAGGCTTTAAACACTTAGTTTATCCCCCCTACCTTCAACATTAATGACCCTGATGATGATTTAATTTTGTTCTAACCTTTCAGGAATTTATATTCCTGACAACAAGTTACGAGCCCAGCCTACACAAAATTCCATCCAAGAGCCCAAGTACACAAGAAGTAAGCGAGACGAAAGGCAAAGAAAGTATGCTAACCATAGTTTCCGAACCTATTTCGCAGAAAGCCAGAGTAGCAGCTTGAGTGAAGTTGTACACAGCAGTACTATAGAAGAACGTTTCTCTCAAGTCTCATTTCAGTGGATTAATCAAAGTTTTCCAAACTCATCCCTCTTCAGTTCTACAGATAAAGTAGGTAGGAAAGAAGACGAAGAAGAAGAGTTGTTAGAAGAAGAAGCTTTCAAGCATGCCACGGGTTATTTCACATGTGACAGGCATTGTAGCACTCCAGCGACACTATGGTAAATTATTTTTATGTCTTCTACACTTTGGTGTGAAAGAAGAGACGCAAATGGCACAGCTGACGGTCCGATTTAAATCCAATTCTACCTCACATTGGATCCAACTGGAAACTTGATGGTGCACTCGAGACAAAAAAAAAGTATCTCATTTATATTACACATCCATAGAGGCTGCTCATATTTTTCAAGTATGAAATGATTCTAGGAAGCCAGAAGGTAACTGCTTATGCCTATTCCAATTTCATAGATGCTATTGACAGGACAACTGGAAAAAGCTAAAACGCAATAGTAAAACAAGGGAAGGACCGTGGCAAGAGACGTTTTCACAATGATTTTTCTATTCATTCAATTGCCCAACCAGCTCACGTCGGGTCCTGATGGTACACGGAAAAGCCAACTCTTCTGTGAATGCTACAATTTTCACCAAACTCTTTGCCAGTGGAGCCACATGTACAAATATATGCACACAAATATCCCAAGATAAGCCATTGTATTATCTCCATCCCGTTACTAAAATTATTATTATGATCCCGAGTTTTAGCACAGGAACATGCTCATGTACCTTTGTATATCATATTTTAGTGTAATTTGGAAGCAAATCACAAGGCAGACAGTCCTGCCCCCGAACGCAATAGCGTGCTTGTATCTAAAGTCAAGAGTACCCATACATAGGGAAATGCATGTGCTTTTTGGGTGTGATCTGTGTACAAACTACTCTAATAATAACTGCCTTTGTAAAATATTTAGTTAGCATTGTAGTGGAAACTAGTAATTTCATCCTTATGTTACTCTTACGGATTGTAAAGTTATCTCCTTTGATTCACGTACAAATTTGTAAATACTACTTACGAGCACAAGTCGTTAGCTGTATTATGCGAGCACGTATGAGTGCATGCAGGCACGCATATGGAAGTGGAAGTTGACTCATTTGAGAAAAAATGAGAGTAACATAGCTATGAATGAGTGAAGGATTGAATGTTGGCAGTAGCCATGTGAGGTACTAAAACCCGTAAAGGACGGGCTTTGCCGGTGGCACATGAAAGAACCAAAGCTGATGTTTCTTACGACTTCAATATCCGACTTGTTGACTCTTGAAATGATTTATCGATAAAACTACGTAGCTCAGACTAAGAAAGAGACGTAGGAGGAGAAGGAGGAGGGGTACAAGATGGAGTAGAAGTTAAGGGCGCCGGGAGATTAGACTAGATTAACAGCTCCGATAATGGTAATTTTACTCCGGCTCCTCCGAATACCTCAAAGAGTTCATGCAACTTATGGAGAATACTTTTAGTTAACTTACCATTCCAGGTTGCTTAATTAGCCAACAGGAAAATATCTCATTCCCTTGTATGAAGTATGGAGATTTTCCTTGCTCCAACTCAAACCAGTACACTACTATGACAAAGTTTACTACTAATTTTATTCTTAAAACTCTCGTGTGTCTTCTCTTTCTACTTCTATTATTCCCCTGACTATGGCAAACTTTCATAGATAAATTAGTCAGCAGAAGAACTTTACCGTATAGTGATAATAATGGCATTCATGAGCTGTCCGGCTCCACCCATTCATCGACTTTTCTCCAGGCACTTTCTCTACCTCTCACATGTCACATTATCGTTATCATATTAACGAAGCTCCCAAGAGTATTGCTTACAATAATTTACAAGCTCAATTCTGATCACCTTTTTCCTCTTCATTTCAATGTGATCTAGTGGACTAACAGTATTCGAGGTCATCATTTTCAATGGGCTTCTTCCCTGTCCCTTGTGAAAAACTTTGCTTAAGAATTCTCAACTTCCATTGTTTTTTCTTGCACGTATGCTTCCGTGTAACAGCGAGTGTGTGGGTGTGTGTAGTAAAAATATTCATTTAGATTGCCTGATAACAAGCCGTCACTATGACTTATGCATTACAACGCTCCCGGTGTTTCTTGTACCTCCATAAAAATTGTAATAGTTGGTCGTACTTTGGGGTCATGAAACATACATGTACATGGAGCATATGAGCAAGACGTCATGTAACGTATATTCATGTACTCATAAAGTTCCTACCTCATGATATTATTACTGTTACAACTACTCAAACTGCATTTCTTAAATAGTCTTTTCAAGAGTCCTAAATGGAAGTTTCCTTCTCTTTTGAGGCAATCAAATGAGATGATGATGATGCCGACGCTGATGATGGTGATGCGTAATTTGGAAACTAAAAGTTAAACGTAGCAATAAGCCTGGAGAGAATTTCTTATAAAACGGTTACATGAAGAGCTCCGCTTGGAAACTGCGGCACTTCTCTTATAATACTCACAGCAACCAAACTTTGGGCATATGTATATTGCTTTTAGCTTTTAGATACGGTCAAGGAACCTTCTTTTTTCCCCTCGTTCTTTCTTCTTCTTCTTCCTCGCCATGAGAAATAATTCGGCCAAATTCCGTCAAACGTTGGCAATTGCTAGCTTCTCGGTTCCTATATCATCATTTATAGGCCCTGATAATCATCTGTCTCTTTCTCTCTCCCTCTTAGCTTAGCTCGTCCAAACGGGATGTACACTATGGTATTATCCCAAGCCAAAGCTCACATAGTCTGCAATTATTACTTATATTGTGAGAACCAAGTCTGGATGCCTACCCCAATAACAATACTTTGCAATAGATTGACCGTAAAACAGCTAAACTCCCTTCTTTCTAAATACACACATCCATGTACACACAGCAAATTTTATTACCCAGTCTTTCTTTTCCTATGGTATACCAACTACGTGTGCGGGAATCATTTGTAGACCTATGTGGTATAGCTATTTTGGTTCGCATGCGAAGAGATTCCCCTCTAACTGCACCTTCTTCCTCTCTAGAGTTACTCCATGTCCTGGATAACATAATCAATATTTTCGACATAAGTTTTTATAATAATTATAAACTTGAACCGAGTAGCCCGATTTTCTAATGAAGAGATATAAAGCGCATACTATGAACGACTTGGCTCAATTATTTTAATTAAACATTAGAATGAGGGGGCAGTGCTGCAAACAGTATAAAAAAGTGCACATCTTGATTTGAAGTTTTTACAAACAAAACTTTGTGGCCGAGCGAGAGGCACGAGAAGAGTTTTTCAAGTGGCAGCCCCGTGAGATTTTACGACCTAGCCACACACGAATGCAGGAGTACGGCTACACACTTGAGTGGCTCCGAGTTGTCAGCTGAAAAAGCAAGTACACGACGTGTAATAAACAACTGGAGGACATAGGATGCATGGTCGTCTGAACCTTTAGAAATTACGAGTATGTACACCCGTCATTATGGTCTGAATCATGAATTTATAGGCTCAGACACTCTTGTATCACTTTAACGATCACACACGGCCATACTTCATTTATAATCTTTTCACCAACCGCAAATTTCCTTAAAAATGTGTTTTGCGGCGCGGATCGCAAAGAGAAAAAAAAATAAGAAAGACGACTCTCCTTCCAGTTTTGTTTGAATGAGCTTTCACTTTTTTGTCTTGTACCTCCACAGAGCTATACGTGGCCTACATTTTGACGTATTTCTATGCATTCCTGATTGATGTTCACCTTCCGCAGCAACACAGCCATCCGGTGCATTTTGCGATGCTTCAGGTTACCAATGTGTAGTACGTCCAGATAAAGGATAAAGTTGATACAAGTTTAAGAAAAATTTACGTTTCTCGGCATTTCTTTTTTCGTTCCAATCGTGATTGCTATACACGCCATGCCTCTCCACGTGCCAATTTATAAGTTCGCTAAATTAATTTGCGAAACAGGACAAGAACAAACAGAAGACAACAGCATTTCCAGAATGACAGGAGCTCCTTTGTAAAGCGTCGAAATAAAACTATCTTCAGATTTTTACAAGCAACATAAAAACATTTTCCCATTCCATCGTCGACGCCATCATCGATGCTCAACTGTTCCAAATTCGTTAGTTGTAGAGTCCAGGACTGACAGCTTAAAACGGGTCCATATAACGACAATAACAACTTGCTGCCCACGCAGTAGTCATCGCTACTTTCCACCTCCAGAAGATTATGAGTGAGACCCTTGATTTCTCCATGTGAATATTAACATCAACTCCGGAGATGCTGGACCAAGAGCTATGATTGCTGCCTCCTGGACACGACACAACATTACTCTGTAAGATATAAAAAGTTTGGGAATAAAAGGATTTTATGTATCATCGCCCAGCCATGATGCTCAACGTTCCCTCCACATAGATATTTCACCGTGGGCAAGTTATTCCCACAAGAAGAGTTTGGCATAAAACCTCTGAATGTAAATATGAATGATATACTAGTTTCTGGCACGCGGAATGCATAATCCTTGTCCACAACTCACACTAAACACAAGTTTGTCCAGACAGAGAGGAAAAATGTGACACTAAACCTGTGAAGCCGCTTCTCACGACGGCAGCTTGAAAAAGCATGGATTAATATGCAAGATAAAGAATACGCGGAGATGTTATTACTTCAATAAAAACGTTTTAATTACAAAAACGTAATTGTATGAGGAACGCATTAATCATATTATGCTAGAGTAGTACGAATATTATACTAAAAGATATAATAAATACAGAATAACTCATCATTTTGAAACTGAACCACACGAGACATCGATAAACACCGTAGAGAGGTTCCGGAGTAATTTGATAGCATCGTTGTCACTTACACAGACAATTTACCAACAATGAAAAACCTTGGAAGAACCTGCCTGGAATTTTCATAGGTAAATGAGTAGGAAAGCCGTTGTTCTCATCAATTTCACATCTTCTTCCGTTTCTCATCCATTTTCTTGATCTCGTAACAGGAGATCAATAGGGACAACATGTCCCCCATTCTGCTTATTATTATGCGAACAAAATATTTTTGCTAGTAATAGTGCTAAATAATTTCCCCTGATTCAGCCCCCCATTCAACGTCAGCACTAAAAAACTGACTGTGATGAACTGCGGCTGCTGCTGCCTGACTGAATTATTCTCCCCCAAAATGTGCCCAAGGAAGGAATCATCATTATCATTCTCTCGCCGAATATTGGCAGTCGATAGAATCCTGAACAGAAGGGAAATGAAAGGGAAGGCAGCGGCGCAGCCAAGGGAACAAATGAAGCCATCCATCATCAAATAAGGGACGGGGAAAGTCGGTACTCAGCGTAGTAGAAGCAGCAGTGGTAGGGACGGAGCGATCAATTATTCTGTTTTCACTGATGATGGTGATGATGCAACTAACTTTTGATGTGCTTTCAGGCTATTACCAGTTGAGTTTTTTGAACGGGATTAAACTACTCATCGTGTTTCTGTGTGATCATCAAAAATAGTATGGAGAAGTGCTCTTCCATCCTAAAGACCAATATTCATTCAACGAATGTCGGTCACGCTCCCATCTTAGCTGACGATTCTTTAGCATTGATCTTTTGTCTATTGGAACCAGCCACGTAGACAATAGATGATTCTAGTTGAGTTGAGGTCAAAAAATTTTGCCAATCTGATTCAAGTGTGAAACCTAGTTGGGCTTTTACGAAGTCCGTTGAAACATGTGGCCGGTAACTGTACACGAGACAATCATTTTCATTTAGTTACCATCATTATTAAACAACGCCAATTAAGAAAGCTAAAGCATCAATAAAATCAGCGGCGACCCATCACCCGATTAAAAAACCATATTTTCATCAACTGCCATGAGACACATCCAGAAGAATAAATATGAGTCTATTCTACGCATGACAAACTGCATTTTCCCCAAAATAATTAGTACTATTCCAAGGAAAATACAGAGTGTATTCCACATTTATAGTAAAAAAATACGTGAAATCAATGGACCTCTTTTAACATTACTACTTGAGCGTAGGGCCACTGATTTCACCAGAAACGAAAAAGGCTCTTAGAATTCATAATTCGGGGAGCCCAAGTGCAAAAAATGAGACGAAAAAGACTTCAAAAAAAGATTCCAATCTAGCTTTGGAAGCGGCCAGTTAGAGGCACGAAAAACAGCTTTTAAGTGAATCGCAACAAGAACTCAGATTTTAAAAAAATGCATCTAACGGCTAAATCATACATTCAAATGATGCACTACGAGGTAAATGTCAAAGATAAGAAATTCAGGTACGCATGCATAAGCCCCTGCTGTTGTTCAAAATATAGCAAGGCTAAATTTAAACATGAGACGCGCAGCGCAAAACAACGGTCATCGTGCCCTATACACGACCACGAACCGTATTTGCAATATAAATAGGAACTAATACATTTTATAAAAAGAATGGAAATTTTCACTTACGACTTCAGAACAACCTTGAGGGCATATTTGCGTTCACGATTAGCAAACCAGTCGATAAGGTAACCTGACATTTTTGGGGCGGTTGCATATAACTTAAAGAATTTCGAATAGTTACCGAGTGCCCACGCAGACCGTAGTTCGAGGGCGTGTTGGATGCATTCATTCTCACGATCTGCGGGTGTCAATGCGGCCATAAGGTTGCCTAGATCTATAGAAATAAAATTATTAGATGTGAGCGAGCATAGCTTAGAGAATACAAAAAGTCAAAATAAATAGAATTTACAAACCTAGCGTATTCGCCGTGAAAATATAATACAGTATCCTATACGCTGTAAATTCTATTCGATTCTCACAAGCCTCTGGTACACTTTTGTACAGCTGACACAACTGAGACTGGCACTGATTGAATTCCTCGTGGTCACCCTTCTCCAGAGCGATGTAACCATGAGTCTCGTAAACTTTCACTGTGAACTCATTACGAATTCTTTGTACTGTTAGGTCTTGTCGAATCGATTTTAACTGATCACAGGCGTAGAAATAATCCTGATTCTGCTTCCACTTGCTCTTGACGAGTTCCAAGGACTTCTTTAAAATTTTTACCGGTCTAATCGTAGATGCGTCCGGTGCCTTAATTGACAAACACAAAGTTAGTTTCATCACCTCTTGCACAAGTAAAAGATAAATATTGTAATTACCGTTGTCAGTCGTAAATAGCGTTTTTCTAAATCCGTACAAGTTCCAACAACTTTCATGTGCTCCCAGTCTACCTCATTCTGCCCGGCTGGGTTCACGTCAATCGCCCAAGCAACTGGCTTGTGTTCCACAAAACCACCTAATCGACTTTTCATGGAATTGCCCTTATTCTTATGTGGCTTTGCTGCATCTAATTAAAAGAATCAAAAGCAGTCAGACGTGCTGTTCACTTGTCTCTTTGAGACTAAGCATAAAAAGGTAATAAAATATTAGCAAAAACATTATCCTTACTTTCTTTTGCAAACCTAGCTGCCCTGGCACTCATTCTGGCTGTCGACGCACATTCTTCTTCCACCCTCATCTGTCCGAATTCGCTGTACATGTGAGGAGCCTTACCATTCTTCTCTCTGAAAAACAAAAATTTTATTGGAAACTTTTGACGCAGGTACAAAGATTTGTTCAGTTTAGTCCGTAATATGAAATGATTACTTACGCTAATTTATTAAGCTTCTTCTGTTTATTCTTCAAAGCCCGTCGTGCTTTTGCGTTCAGCTTCTGGTTTAACTTGGTGCCCAGTGCTTTAGACCTCGGAGGAGAAAGCTGAGAACTATTCTCCGGTGAGCTTGAGGAACTATGATAAGAAAATATTGTATTGTATTATTATTTAAACAAAACGACTTATAACCGAATGATCTGACAGAGTACATCTAAGCTGCTAACATACCGTTTTCGACGTTTTTGTAATCTCCTGTTGTAACTTGCATCACTGTTGCTGGAAGATGACCTAGAACTTGAGGATCCAGAGCTGCGACGAGACCTAGATCGAGATTTAGATGAAGAGCGAGACCTAGACCTACTCGGACTTCGCGACCTAGACCTAAACCGATTCCTACCGCCTCTTCCACCCCTCGCTGATTTCTTAATACCCCGACTAATTTTGTCCCTGGAAGACTGTTGAGGACTTGAGGCATGGCTTGACTCAGTGTCGGCTCCACGACCTCGACCGCGACCACGTCCACCCCCACGACCACGACCTTGATCATTCACGCCTTTGCCGTTTTCTTGCAATTTCTTTTGACTAACCTGAATCTTCCCTTGCAGTGCAGGGGCAAAGGGCAGCAGGCTAGCACGACCATCAGTCAGCCTGAAAGCATTAAATCATAAGTCATCACAACGATAACGTTTCAGCTCGAAACAAATACAATGGCCGAAGAATCATTTGCTCGAAAATTGATAAAACTTACATCGGGAGGGGTTCCAAGGTCCAGTCTTTGGTCTGGAGAACACCTTCGCTGGCAGCCCTCGTAATCTTGCCTTTCAAAATAATTTCAACACGGTCCTTATCAACATCAGTGCCGCATAAACTGAAGCAACGATTCACGTATGACCTGTTCAAAAACAGATGATAAATAAACACTTGTTGTATAATCACAGAAATTGATGAAATTATTACGAAACTTACTGCAAACTCGGGGGCCAATTTTGTACAGCGTCGTTTGCGCTCGTCTTTGAAGTATCCCTAGAATTCTGTTCCGACTGACTACTACCGCTAGAGCTACCGCTACCAATACCGACAGACTGATTCTGAGAACCCTGACTACTTCCTGCTACGCTATTCCCCGCAGAAGTACCACTACCATCCCATTTCTGAGCAGAGGCTGCTGGTGAGGAGGTGGTTGCAGACTGAGTTGACCACGAGGAATAGCTAGAAGTACTGCCCGCAGATGCTGCTTGGTACTGTCTGAACTGATTTTGTTGCTTTTTTGTAAACTGGTTTGCGCTGTAGCCATTGTAATACGGAGCCGATGTTGTTGCTGTTGAGTTATCTGAGCTACCATTATTATAACTCTTGCTAATATTGCTCCTTCCACCGGTCTGTACAGGTGATGCAGCCGCTGGGGGTGGTGGGATAATCTGCGGCGGTGGAGGGGGAGGGGTCATCTGCGGAATAGCTTGCGGTTGAACGGATGCACTACTTGAGAAATTCATACCTTGAAAACCGACTGTCCCCTGTTCAAAAAACAATAAAAATTGTTCACATACATTCAACTGTCTAAAGAATACCGAAAACAGAGCTCGCACAAAAAGGACGACTTACATAGTTGGCATATTGACCGTAACTGTACATCGGTGGGGGGACATATCTGTAATAACGCATAATATAATTCGTTTAGTCAGTAAATTTGAACGACCAATCTGTCGTCATTGTTATGCAGTACGATAGCTTACGGGTTGAATCCATATGGTATTCCCCAGCTGCTGCCCATCTGCGAGTAAGTATTCGTCGACGAAGCCAATTTTCTCGCTGCCTCAGCCGCCTTGTTGTCTTCAATGCTAATATCCGAATCCATTTTTTTCAAAGCTTTCTAAATACGGGAATCCCTTTTACACGTATCAAACCCAAAGATGAGTTAGCCCCAGAGGAATAATTGCTGATGAATGTGAAATCAGATGAAAAACTTTTGCTCAAACTTGTTAAAAAACACCAAGTCACTTCCAAAGTCCCAAAATATTTCTATTACGCCCATACATATACTTGCACCTCCTGGTCTAATCTTTCTTTCTCCAAGCTCCCAGCAAGAAAAGGAAGATGGGAATAAATTGGAGACACAAAATTACTTATCTAATCAATGAATTGAAAATACAGAAAAAACTGTAACAACAAGTAAATCTTATCTTTCCTTAGACACGAGACAACAAGAACGTATTGGTTACTATGACAAATTTCTTATGCTCTATCCAATTTCTCTCGAATTCACACATACGCTAGCATGTACCACCATACATCAACATTGATTCTATTCAACCACGTCCCTATTCAAATTAACGTAATAATAATAATAATCGCAAATAATTTGTGTCTTCACTAATGAACTGACTCGTCGATATTTTTTTCAGCTATATATAAAACCGTCCTCTCATCAAATATCGAACATCACTCCACTCGTCAGCATATTGTACATTATGAAATTTCTTGAATGGTAACCGCCACAATGATCACAATAATTCCATCCTAACAACACAACAATCAAACACAATAATAAACTATCTCTAAACAAACTACTCAATATTATTTCTATATGCTAACAAACAAGGTGATGATGATGATGATGACTATCCGCAGTCATTTTTTCTCACAACATAAATTCCTTTCTTGATCCAAAAAATGCGATGTTTCCAATCTTCAGGTCGAATTAGAAAAATGCCTTATTTACTTGGAACGATTTTTCTTCCACTTCTTTGCGAAAAACTATTGAAAATTGAAATTCTCTACAAAAATTATCGTAACACTTCCACATTCCAAACAATGTCTGACTTCATCCGAAAAACTTTTGGGCTGTTCAGTCCCATACGTTCACCACCCAGAATGCCTGTATAGGCCTTTCCCATGTATAGCATTCACTGTGCAT
>JAQFYD010001335.1:0-12600 GCA_034694225.1 Bourletiella hortensis
AAGCAAATGCCAGAGCCGTCTGGAATACAATGACGGCATTTAAAAGAGCAAGAAGGGGGCTTTCATGGAAAAGCTCAATTGCGGCTGCCCCATTTAGAAAGAAGCTAGCAATGCAGCCTGCTTTGAAGATGAAAATAATCGTTGAATTGCTTATGTTGAAAAGCTTAGCTTCGGATTGAAGTCTGCGGAAGTACCGGTATACACTTTCCACCAGCCCTGTCGTCTCTGTGGTTTGCCCTTGCAGTACTTCTTCCCTGGAATAATGCAATGAAACCCATTTTGTGTCTGTAGTGAAGGCGTCGCAAACGACCAGGAGTAATTACTCTTTGAACACTGTAATTTTACCTCAAGATGCTACTAGAATACTGCATTAACCGATTGGCTCTGAGCATGAAAAGCACATGCAATAGAACAGCAACATACGACCAGGTAACCCAAGCATAAACTATTGCAGTGTCCGCAAGAATACCAAGGATGCCGTTGTTGCACTCCAGCAAAGAGGTTCAGTCGTTGAATTTGCCACATGCCGTTACCAACTTCAAAATGGTCGTTGCCATTGTCACTGTAACGATGCTTACAATATGGCTGATCGGTAACGACAACAGATACAGTTCCACGATACTTTTGCCCCTCCAAATGCTACATCTTGGTCCAGTGTCATTTTTCGAAACGGGCAATTCTTTAATGCATGCGTTTAAAACAGCAATAAATTCCTGACGGCAGCGTTGGAAATAGCAGATACCAATCCAAACAGCGAGCTGCGCTGGCAAAATTATTATGAAGTCAATGGAAAATCCACGAATGGCAAGAAAGGGATTTGTCTGAAATTTCACAACTGTTGTATACATTGATGCCACAATGCGCACCTGAACCATTACCGTGTAAAGGGTCCAGAATAACTTTTTCGTTTTTTGTTTGGTATCTTTTACGTAGCCGGAATTTATGTAAACGTCAAGGGGAACAATTCCGAGAAGAGACAACCACCGGAGCCAGTACAGATTGAAATAAATTTGCTTTCTCAGTACCATTTTCACTGTTGCTATTGAAACTTCGTTATTTCGGGAAAACGAGAATAAAAAAGTCTCCTTTACGTAGCCAAAGAAAAGGGAATGACTATTTCACTACAGGTCAGCTTCAAGAACCTGTGGTTTCATTCAGTTTAGTCCGGCGTCATTTCCACAACTGCAAGGTCAGGTTTTAGGTCCGAAAACACCATGAAGGGATTTGTTACGTGGGACGTTTTAACTGCGACCAAGGTGTGCGCGATTTACAGAATTTCTTGTCGACGGTGAGAGCAACGTGACATGCCAAGGTGTGTCTTTGAAAGCTTTCCAATGTCTTGACAGCCCTTTAATTATGCGTGATAACATAATAACAATGTACAATGCCGATGAAGGGGCAAAGACGATAAAGCACTGTCTCAGATAATAACACCTCCTGTAACGCTGTTACAGAAAACGCCATTTTAAAGTCAGTGTTTTAAAATAAGCTCCATATCATGATCAAGGGCAAACGTAGAACCTAGAATTTATGACTTACGCTACAGTCTACTGAAGGCTCCAACGATCAAGAAACATGGCTCAGACCTGGAAATGAACTCATCGACGGCAGTTGAATGTACGGTACCAAATCATACGGTACAATGCCCATTGAAATCTGTAATATTTTCTTTTATTTGTCACATTTAAAATATGTTTGATGTCTTAAGCTATATTGTTTTTATCTGATGTCGTCAATGTCAAAACTGAAATGTTACCGTGTGATTAGTATATTTTGGCTTTGTCCTCCTCATTTTTTAAATATTGATCCTAATAAAACTTTGCTTCTTATTAAGCATTTACACAACATTACGACGATGATGACGGCTACATTCCCAAATAAGCTTTCCTATTACAGATGAGGAGACAAAAAATTCGTTTTGGTTTCTCTCCACGCAAAAGTCTTTTACATGTATTTTTTTCCTTTGTGTAACCAACTGGCTAGTGTAGTAATGTAATGTAAATATGATGCCGGTTATAGCAATTATAGTTACAGTTACAGTTCTATATTGTCTTTGCAATAACGGTCATTCGTGTGGTAGATAAATTCCGATTATCCTGCCGGCTAGGTGCGTTAGCGACTATTACAACACTACACACATTTTTTTATACTTACTTCTACTAAGCCACAATCGGTCTGTTAAGAAGCACGTAATTAATGCTTATGATTGTGATGGCCAAAATTCTTCTAGCAATGATATATATTACGTTTGTCAGGTTCAATACAGTCATAATAATAATATATCTGAATGATACAAAATCACACTGAAAAATAATGATGTGCCGTCTCTCTGTTTCATAGTAATACTTAAATGTGTCCAGTTTAACACATGGATAGAGAAATGATTGTTGAATAGTAACACATTATACGTAAGAGAATAATATTAATTATTGTTATTATTATTATCATTCATTATTATTATATGTGCGGAAAGAATTTACGTTTATCGTTGTTGTTTTTTGTGTGTGTCAGTAAGCAATAACTAGGAGGTCAGTACAACTTAAAAAAATAATAATTATTATTATTCTTGTTGCTAATTTTAAGAGACCAAAAGAAAAATGACAAGCCTTTTGCATCCTTTTTTTAAAGATAAATTATAAATGGATAAATATATACAAGGACAGTAATAATAATGATAGTAATGATTATTACACATTTAGCATTAAGTTTTGGATTAATTATTGTTGCTGTTGTAGCAATAATTTGCTAATTAATTAGTTAATGAATTAAATGACTATATGGATTGTGACTGCTATAGTTACTTGATGAATGATGCTGATGATGTGTTTACTCTGTGTGTTGATTATAAAGAGGTAAACTTGTTTCAGGAGGTCTTGTCCTTGGTGGTAACTGTGGTGGAATATCTGGGCTTACCAAGGGAACACGATGATTATAGGGTCGTAACTGAGTTGGCACTCCCCCTGAAGAGGGACTATGTTGATGTGAATGATGATGAGGATGATGGGGATGATGGGAATCAAATACAAATGCTCTGTTGCAATGTTCCGCTCCACAATGACTCACGTGTCCTGTGAGATTTAAAAAAAATTATTCACATGTCAGACAGTAGCAAAATAAATTAACTACATTTCTAAGCATCACCAACACTCACCATTTGGAGAACCGTGATGTGGTATATGCGGACCGTTCGGGGTCAGTCTTTTTGGAGATATTATGGAAGAGGCTGATGTCGGAGGAGGAAGTGGGGGCTGACTGTGATTATTGTTATGATGATGATGGTGCTGGTGACTGCTGATCGTACTTGGAGACATTATTTCAGAGGTTGTGGATGTAGCTGAGTTTCGTCTTGGAAGCGGACGGTTGGGAGCATTTGGCGTGCGAGGTGAAACCTTTCGAGGGGGCAATGGAGGGGGTGGTAGACTAGAACCTGAGTCTCGAACCGATGCAGTCTGCAAGAAACACATTAGTAATGAATGCATGAATAATAAACACAAAACGACTGAACTAGCGGCTGAGCATGATGATCCCAGGCATGTACAGGATGTAAGGCAGAACACTTACCCTTGACGCTGACGGCGTCAGAGTCATTGATGTTTCAGCTGCAGGACTATTTTCTTGTTTCTTCCTTGGTGGAAGTGGCGGTGCGGGTGGAGGCGGGGGGAGCGTCGGCGTCGGTACACTAGCACCAATCATCACCGGAACGAAAATGGAATAATCGCTATTCCCAGAGTAAGATGGAGATGTGGCAGATACAACAGAGGAAGGAGTAAGAGTTTTGGGTGTGTGGGACAAAGATTCGGTATTGTCAACTTCCGAATCCAAGGTCATTCTTGATACGGATGAATGTAAGGACATGGTGGATGAAGATGAGCTGGCAAATGGCACCAAAGGTCCAGGGTGCGACTTGCCTGGCAAATTCTTCGGCTTTATTCCAGGTGACTTAAGACTTAAGTCAGGCCATCGTCGCGGCTGTAAGAGAAGAATAAGTGCTAGAGCTACACGGGCATATCATGATACATGTTTTTCGAATCGACACCGACTTACAAATCTTGGTGGCTGACGAACTCCACGCGGCTCAATTTCCAGTGATTTGGCATACAAATAATTCGAAATTTCAGTTTCACTCGTGTCAGGTTCAAATGGTTGCAAACTTTCAATAAATTCGCGAATTTTCGACTCCACCGAAAGACAATAATGAGAATACTGGAACTGACGGATTTCCGCTGTAATCTCCGCCACCTTTCTGCGCTTACTGAAGTTAATTAGTTCATTCGAATTAGGCAAAAAGTCCCGATTGCCGTCTTCAATGTGAAGGATATTTGTCAGGTACATCCCAAAAAACGGAACGCAGGGCGGATTAATTGATCGAAGTCTTTCTTGGTATTTTTTATAATGTTCATTTTGCAAGTCTTGAGCCTCTTCTAAGGCCTTCATTAGGCGCTGTGATACACTCTGAAAGACAAAATCCGAAAATGACGAATTTGAAGATAAATGATCAAAAAGCAAAAATAAAATCTGTACTACCTGGAATGTGCAATGAAGGCGATGAACTGATGCGGAACCCATGGCACTAACAACAGCCAGCACTCCATTAAAATTGTTTAGTTCTTGCAGAACCATCATCACTTCAAGAATTCGAGACACTACGGCAACCCGCTCGTCAAAGTTTTCTGAGTCCACGATCGTTCGCTCAAACCAACGTGTGACCTGCAACGGAATAAAAATTGTAATGAAACATAAGCAAACACCTTCTTCATTAAAACGTATGATAATCTTACGTTTGTTGTGTGCTTGATCATTCTCAAGAGATTCGGAGAGGACTGCTCTTTATTTTTTTTGGTCCACACACTTCCAACTAATTCAGAAGGCTTCACTACACGATAAAGGTCAAACTCTAGAAGGGTCAACTGGCGCGCCAGTTCGATTGGATGCAGCTACAAAAGAAACAAAAATACAACTTTAGCACTATAATATCTCAATTGATAGCATAGTAGGTGGAAAGAAGTGGATGATTTATGCTTACCGTTAACACATTCCATTCACTCATTGGACACTTTATGTGATATTCAATGGGAGGAGGCGACCGCACAGCTGAAAAATTTCGGTCCAAATCCACCGTGCTATTTTCAGCCTGTTTCAATAAACAAATATAGCCACAATTAGAATTTGTAGCGAAAACTGACACATAACTGAGATTTAGCTCCATACTGCTTTGCGAAGGCTACGTCGGACAGATTCCAGAATATTTCTGCCATTTGATTCATCTTGTGTGTCCAAAAAATTTTCCAAATTTAACCTTAACTGCGGATCCCGTTCGAAATCGTAATAGTGATGAGTAGCCCATTGTTTTATCACGTTTAAGACTCTGCAAAACGTATGCGTACATTTTTATCATTCCCATCCATGGTATTTTCCATTTTGAGCCAATTATTTTGAAAGTACCTTAGTTTTACATGGCGGGCATACTCCTTCCGGAACCGCTTTAGCATTTTCCTCTCATGTATGGACTCCAACTCTTCACTACGATCGAATTCGGGATCGGGGATGTTATAACGTTCGATTAGAAGATGCAAAAATTCCTGCAAGCCAACAAAATCAACTCTCAAGCTTTTTAAACATAGAGTACATGATGACGCACAGAAAGGATCTTACATCTGGTGAGCAAAAACTCCTATACGTTGTAAGGAAAGTATTGATGAAATTCGGATCCGAATATTGGTGATGCGTAAGTCGTTCAACAAGTTTGAGCAGCGTGGCTCCCTAATTAAAATATCAATATCTGAATATGAAATTCCGCTGGTTGATATTTATCGATCTTGGTTAATTAAGGAGAACTGAGGTACCTTGATAATGAAATGATTCCCATTGTCCTTATCAAAAACTATATTGGAGTCAGAATCTTCTTCAGCAAAGCGATACTTCTCTATAGGTGGGAGCCTCAGTGGGTGTTTTTTCTCTTCGTCTGACAGGATACGGTCCAATATCCGATCCAACATACTAGAAAACGACGAAGAGATCATGATCTATCCTATTCTTACAGAAGCATACAATATCCAGAGTCTAGAATATTTTATAACTTATCATCATATACGAACCTCTTGGTCGTGAGCATGACTAGCAAATACATCCAATTATTCTTCTCTTCGCGCGTTCGACAGGACAGAATAACTGAAGACTGATCTTTAACTACTATCTCAAACAGATTTTTCCATTCTGCAAAAAGTAAACATCTATGTGAGTACAATTCATAGAGGCACCATAAGTAATCCTTGTACGCCGTTCCTTACCTTCTGTATCTTCTTTATCACGCACTTCCACTTTGGTCATGTACAAGGACTCCTTCAGACGGTACTCATGTTGTGGTCCCCCAGTAACGACGGACGTCCGCCGATAATTTGGTTTGCACAAGAAGAAACACCCATCGAACAGGTGACCATGACGCTCAGATGGCCGCTTCCCAGAATTTATCTTCTGCAGCTCTCCTTCTACAGGTACAGTACAAAGCGTTTCCATTCAACAAACGAAACTTCAGGCACTATAACCCTGGCAACTAAGCATAAGCACGAAATAAGTGCTTACCGAACAGGAACTCATTGAAGTTATTCTTCCCTATAGAATCATTAAAGCCTTCAACTTGTGCCTTCAGGTCCGCAATCTTCTGCTGAGCAATTTGCTTGCTTTCTTTACCAGACATACGTCCACGCAAGTCTCTGCAAAATTAAATAATATCAGCGCTTTAAATTCAGCTGCATTTTGACGCTACTAAGTTATTCGCATAGACTGAATAGCTACCCAGTAGATTTCGGTGGAATATTAGGGATGAGCTTTTCCATAATGGACTTAAGACTGGTGAGGACACCGTCGGCTTGCAATAAATCAGTCTTGTCTTTATCCGATGGCGATAACCCATACAACAACTATAATAAAAAATGTAACCTTTCATAATTCCGTCCGTCCAAAATTCATCACACTTTTATGCCACGCCACATGTACTTACCTTGATGTAATCAAAGTAAAGCATACAGTGATAGAAGGGCTCCAGTAGCAATTTAGGAAAGTAAAATTTAACAGCCTCCACGAAACCATGACCAGCAGTACTCATTATCTTTTGTGCGTCAGGTCGACTCAACAAGTCCGTCAGACCTTGCCGGCAATTTTCATTAAAGGCTTCCGCATACCGGTAATATACATCAAACTCGAAACCTTCCGCGAGTTCTAAGAAGCAAATACCGATCGCCGGCTCATGGTTTGAGTCAGTCATTTCCAAATTATCTTCGATTGTACTAATTAATGTTATTGTCAACTCTGTGATGTCCACTATGGAAGTAAACACCAATTCCAGGCTCTAGAAAACAAAGCATAATAATGTATTCACATGGTTACGGGGAAAAAACAACTCATAACTGCATATACTGGAAAACAATAAAGCGCCGGTAACTCACTTGATTTTCCTGTTCCAATTTATTGGCCAATTCTTCGCGAAATACTTTGATCAGCATTTGCAAATCACGCAGGTACTGCTTTTCGGACTGGAGTAAATCCTCCGCAACCTACAAAAGCGATGATGCAATGGATATTTAAGTCACTGGACTGACCATGATAAATCTGTTTACTTGCATGCTCACGTTACCTCAACATAGGTTAAAGAATTGCGTTTTATAGGTTCCTCCGTTGTTGACCCTACTGAGAACATATCACCAAGCTTGAATAAATCACACAAAACTTTGTCACAGCACATGGCAGCTTTGATATCTTGAATGGAAAACTCTCCATGGCGACTATTTTTGACGTAATTGCCAACCAACTGCAACAAAAAAACAATAAACACATTAAACAAAGCACAACGTCTGCTTCCCACAAATTACTAGTTAGCAACTCTTGTTGTTATTGCACAAAACTGTTGTTTTTTGTTGTCCCGTACTCACCTGTAATACGTCAGAGGCAATGTACTCAAGCACAGCACTAATGTAGACAGCCACACTTTGGTCAACCCGGTGTAGAAAAATGTCCTGTCGGGTGGAATAATACCATTATTATTGCAACTTCCTCCGACTTCCGCCACTTAATTATATAGTATTAGCTGTAACGAAATTCGTGAACTAACCTTCTGGAGTAAATTATAAATTTTATCTACTGGAAAGACCAAATCGGCCTTTTTCTTTCCTTGCTTAATGGCACAATTAGCTTCATCAATGACCCATTGGTCAATAGGTTGGGGTAGCATTCGGCGTATTCTATCTTGTACATCTTGAACCGTATGAGGATAAGGTCGATTACATATCGTCCCCAATACTTGAACAATTAATTTTTCCAGGTACTCAAATGCGTCCTCTCTTGCTTGCACTGCATGGCCCCTCTTCTGCGATACCTGTGATGATACAAAAACCAATCAAAATATTAATTCATCCATCCTCCATAACCTCTCCATTTAAGCCATCTCTATAAAATTCCTTAAGCTTCTGTCACCTTCTTGAGCCCACTAATAAATAATCCCTTCCATTTAGCCTCGTTTTCCTTAGCAGTCAGGTCACAATGGGACAGGTCAACAGCGGAGACGGCGGAAAACATTTTTCATTCGAAAAAACACAAAAAATTCAACTCGTGTCCCCTAATTGAGCGTCTTGTCGTCTCCACTCCGCTCAACAATAATAATAACAGTCTTCTTCAACTGTCATCATAACAATGGCCATTATCGTTCGCCCGTTCGTCTCGTCATCTTCGAACAACTTGCTCTTTACTGACTTCTGTGAGTTTCTTCAATACTTTCAGTTTTTTTCAGTTTGGGTCAGCCGGATCTCTAACAATTTTAGTATTAGTCACCAGAATCAATTCACCGCAGGATAATGCAACTTCTTCAGGTCAATGAATACACTGCAGCAGGATGATGATGATGATTCATCAGTGATGAAAGTCTTCTTTCTCCTAATGTCGCGATCCATCAGCTGACGACGGTGATGATGATGATGATGGTGATCAATTCAGAGGAAATTTTATTATCATGACACCTTCACAAAATTTACACAATCTCACACACACACACACACAGATGATATGTCACCAGCTGTAGAATTCTTCACAAAATCCATGAGTAACTGATCATAAATTGAAAAACTTATTTACCGAATCAAAGCCACAATTCTTGTTGTTGTTGTTGCGGACCAACTAAAAATCTTTGAAGAAACTCCGTCATTTCCATTGACACGATCATAGTCATCATCAAGATAGATTCCACAATCGACAGACAGACAGACAAGTGACCAAGAAGTTTAACTGATTGACTTGCAAAAAAATTACTATTATTAAAATTTCAGTAACCACTTCTTCGTCTTGTTCTTCTTCTTCTTCTTCTATATACTCCTTCTTCGTCTGCTGCCAATATTCTTCTTCTTCATATTCTTCCTCCTATTTTTCACTCTTAAACTGATCTTCTTCTTGTTCTTCTTCTAATATTGTCCTACTGCTATTTTTTTCACTTATGCGGCCACTATTCATTCCCATCGCCCTTGCGTACGTATTTACGTACGGACGTACACACCATCATCATCATGTCTGTAGTATCTATAGATGACAGAAGAAGCATTTGTATATGCATGTAATGCAGCAAAAGTGCTCAAAGGGTTAAATATATTTATTATTATTACACAACATATCCGCACAATTTGTTCCGTAGTGTAGTAGTAAGTAACTATCTATCTTCTCCTCCTCGATATGATATTATTATCGCCGTCAGAAAAATTCTCGTCCCGTCCTACAACACAGAAAACAAATACATATATATAAGTATGCAATACATTCGTATATCCAGAAATTTATATTAAATCCAAAGGGCCACAACAGATTTCTCAGTCAGCCTTCTTCTATTAAGGTGGATCTTGAGTAAAATAGACTCCACACCATAGGAAGTTACTAGTCTCGAAAAATTGTAGCCAAATTCCTGGAAAGACTTGCCCCATGGGGATGGGATTCTCACTTTTGTAAACGCCTTCCTTTGTCAACTGAAAACCTGCATGGGTCAACGTAGCATTGAACTTCGGAAGAAACTTTCGAAATTTAATTAATTTGCTTGAAAAAATGAGTAACTTGACGGAAAAGATGGGCTGAATTACGGGAGGACTTCTGGAGATACTTTTGGTCTGTGGAAAATTTTGTGAAAATTTTCGAAATTCAGGGCCCAACTGCCACCTTTTGTTTACCCTGTGGGAAAGCATTTGAAATTGGCGGCGTTGCCGCGTCCAAGGGACCAACGACGCGTCTGGCCAACGTCGGGGTCGCCGCCGCTCACCAGCGTCCTGGAATGCGAAAAATTTGCAAAATTCAATGCGTTCAACCATAGGAAGAATTCAGCACATTTAAAGGCTCGTTGGAGTATGGAAAAAGTCTGCTGTTATTGCTAAAAATTTGCAGTTTTGAGCGGCTCGGAAGCTGCATGACTTGACAGCATTTGGAAAGTCTCGGGCTTGGCAACGTCCTTTGTGCGTTAGGCCGTGTGTGTAAGCCAGTTGTGTGAGTGAAGGACTTGGCCACTGTGTATAGGAGTCCGGTTTAAAAGCATTGAAAAATTCGACTATAATAATAAATAAGTACTTAAAGGGTCCCCCGTTCTTCTTTGTCCGAAGACAAAAAAATTAATTACATGATTATTTTAGTTCCTAGTTACAAATCCAGGAAAAATTGTGCTTTGAAATCAAACTGGAGTTGGAATTGTGACCACCGGTTGGTGTGTTTTGGTGGCAATTCTAAAAGACTGGAAGAAATAGTCGTTAAGAATTTTTTTTGAAAACAATTAATAATGGATCTAGACTCGGATGTAATAACCGAGGTTGAGATTCAGCCGGAAATGCAAGAAGTTGAAATAGAATCGCTTCCAGTGGTTGCAGTGGATATAAATGGTGACGACGCTATAGAGATTGCAGTTGATGATGAAGTTGACCTGGGTGAGAATGTCATGTTAGAAACACAAGAGGAAGTGGTGGGTTATGACGGGGAGAATTTGGAATTGGACACACAGGGAATTTTAATTGAATCTGACCCACCCGGTCCGTCCCAACATCATTCATTAATAACTAATAATAATACTACGAACACTGCAACTACGAATGGAAATAATTCATCATCAACAAAGAAAATGAAACTGAAAAATGGGACGACCAACAATATCAACAATAATAACAACAGTACGGGGAAAAAAATTAAAAGAGAATTTGATCCATTGAGCAGTAATTCGTTAACATTAACACCTCATCATCATTCTCATCATCATCACCATGGAAAAGTTAAAAAATGGGAACCTAAACAAGTTCAAATTCGTACACTGGAAGGTGAATTTTCAGTTACAATGTGGGCTTCAGGAGCGGATGATGGTAAACAACAAATAATAATAATATTTTGCTATTGCTTTGCTTTGTATACGTGTGTTCCTTAAGCCAAAGTTCCGATGTGATTTACAACTCACTAAACTAAATGACAGCGAGGGATTTTGGTTCCATTTGGTGAACTTCGAGGAATATTATATTTTTCAAACACTTTTGATCAGTTTCAATGTGTATTTCAACTGGAATTTTGAATTAGTTTGGAGAATTATATTCGCACATGGATCCAATGGTCGCAGCCATTTAAAGAAAATGGATGCTCATATTATGATGGCGGATTTACTCTAATTTCTCATAAGGAGGTTTATTTCAGGGTTTTTTTCCTCTTCTTATTCCCAATTAACTCTGTCATCAAATTAGTTCAAAATTTGAGGATTTTTGTGCTACTATCATGATTTCGCATCGGTATCGTCCAGTAGTATCCTACTACTGGAATTCTGGCTCTTTGTAAGTCTGTCTATAGTTTCTTATAAGGTGTACAATTGGTTTGGGAAGGAGTGTAGCAGTTGAGTATGTATTTCCCATGTGTTCTTAAGGCTGAAATCTACAGTCTGTTCAGGACTGAAATGCACAGGAAAATAATACTTGTTCGATGTCTTCATCTCAGTGTCAGATTTCTTTCCAATTAAGCTTCATCATCATTTCTTGTGAATGATTTTCAGAACATGTTCTTTACTTCCTGCTGACAATCCGAAATCAGATATAGGGAATGTCAGAGAATTTTGTATTTAATGAACATGCTTATTTATATGTCCTGACTGACTGAAGGGAGAAAAAAGTGAATGGAAAATGTTTTTGGAGGTTGTCGTCTCCATGGTGACCTGAGACTTCCCATGGATCTGCCAACATGTCAGTGTGAATAGAATATGAGACGAGAATGCGATGAGAAATTGTGCTTTCGTAGAGGGAGGAAATAGAGTTAAATTTATTTTGTAAAGTTTCCATGTCAACCTCGTAATCAGTGTAGAACTTTTTCTAGCTGTGCGTATTTCCATTTTCGATGAACTCGCTCGCTCTTTTCAAAGTTTATGAATGCTGCTGAAACTGTCAGATGGAATTACATCGTTTACAATTATGTTAATGGCAGTGGAACTTAGTCCAAGAAAGTTTGACACACAGGCAGGCGGCAGGTTAGGGAAGAATTGCAAGTTAGCTTTTTAGTAGATGCATTGGTAGGGTTTTAATTGGTCTGGAATAAGATCGTTGCATATAGAGAGGGAAAGTGATACTT